>JAMKCH010084461.1:0-14428 GCA_023653785.1 Ophioderma brevispina | reverse complement strand
GAAACCTGGGGTATAACAATCAAAAACGACATGAGGTTTAGGGAGCTGTTAGGGCCATGACGGGGCCCAGGGGAAGAGGTGCACCCGAGTGTTGGTCCAGGGGAAATACCTGCGGTTTTTTCTTTCATTTTTATTTGGCCATTTGATCCTTATTTCAATTTCCACTCGTTTCTCCATTTTTAGACCCCCAGGGTCTCGTGCACTCCCTCCGCACACAGCTGTCTACGTGCATGTAAAGTGTACCAACAATTATTTCTTGTGATTGTAGATTGTGTTAATGATGCAGAACTGGACTTGAAAAGGTTGATTTGTAAGTCTCATTTAAGTGCAAATGTGTCTAATTAGATTGGTTTTTTCCCCAATATTTTCATGATTAGCTTGTACAAGTAGGCATATCCACTGTGTAAAAAATAGTAAGAGTGCATTATTACCATGATTACCAAAACCTATTTGTGAAAAGTAAGGGGGGCAGTGATCCACAACCTCGTGCCCGCCCCCCCAGTGAAACTTTAAAACAGTTGAATTTTTATATCATGAACTGTTAGTCTTATTAACCCATGGTAGGCACTAATATGCAAAAGTCAGTGTATCTGTAAGAAATTGGCAATTTTGCATTTCTGTCGTAAACGAACAGCAATTACAGCAATTTTGCAGGAGGAGTGCGGCCCCGATTTCCGAAATGGGGGGCTGGGGAACGGATTTTTTCTCCGAAAGTAGGGGCCTTGGTAACTAAATTTTGAGAACAGGTGCAGTTGGATTGGCGAAAAATTAAGCTCTGAGGTAAAATTATCTGAAAGGGACCCTTAAGAACTGATTTAGCTTCAACTGGGGTCTTGGGACGGTTGGAGAGACGACGAAAAGGGGGGGGGTCTAAGGGCCGCACAACCCGACCTCTTCCAATGTCACAGTGCCCCCCCCCCCGGGGGAGCTGCCTTGCCTACACCAAGATAACATGGCGATTATTGGGCCCATATTAGGCCCAATATTACTCAATATGGGACCAGTATTGGCTACAGTTAGCGGTCCAATATTATTTGCTAACGGCCCCCCAAACATTGGACCAATATTGGGGCCTGGGGCCAATGTTGGCACATATGGGGCCAACTTCTTGGTAATATATATTGAACCAATATGGGAATATATCAATATTTTTTTAATTGCAAAATAAATATATTTTCACCGGCGTTATTTTAAATTAATTAAATAATTTGAGCTAGGCAAATAGTTATTTTGTTTATTGAATGGTAATGTATAAGGTATAATATTTTGAATATTTTTGTTCTGATCAAAACAATCGTCTGTGAGAGATGTCACTATTTCTGTATGTTTGTATAAGTTTTCACCATGCTATTTTTAGGCAAACAATTAGCCTTACGCCAATATTGGGCCAACGTTATCCCAATAAGCTCTATATGGCTGTGGGCGATTGCCAATATGATACGCCAATATTTAGACCCATTAAAGGATGCAGATATGAAGCCGCTATACATGTGGCCAATGGAAAACCAATAGTGGACACGTAATGCGATGCCAAGATTCAGATGGGAAACCCATTGTTGGGCCAATATATTGCGTTGCGATATCAGTATCTGGGCACAATCATGCTGCATGTCCAAACTTTTGGAGATGTCCAAGGAATGCCCTCGAATTCCATGAATCAGTCACCAATTTCGTCATCAGCAGTAGATAGCAGGAGTAGGAGGGCGGGGGGGCTTCCGTCGTCGGTAGTAAAACTGCTCACCAGTATGACAAGCAGTTCCATATCAACACGCGCACGATTATAGCCCGTCGCGTGTTGGCATTTACAATGCCGGCGGAAAACGCACCATCAAAGTTTGATCCAAACTTCTCTTTAAAAAATGCAGGCTAATGTTGCACGAGGTTAACGTTTAAGGACAATATTAGCATTGCAGTCTATTACTTTTGAAGCCCAAATGTCCAAAAATGGCTTGAGATTGGATTTTCTGTTCAAAATTTGAAGACGAAAATTTTGCACTTTTTCGGCACATTTTCAACTGTTACCATGGTATAAACACTTTCTTTCTTTTTATTTCACACAATTTCGCGGTAACCAATATTTGCACGTAGCTATAACAAGTATGTTTCTATTTTCACCTTATTCTCAGTTCGATCTGCTTTCAAACATTAATAATTTGTGATTTCTGGCTAAGCCAGTAGAGCTTCATTGCTTTGTTTACGTCTTCAAAAAGACAACTTCCGGGATCTCGAAATTCCCGTTTCGCGCATGCGCTATGCTTTTGCTCCACCGGTAGTATTTATATAGATCGCTAATTTTCCGTATTGCCGTCTTTCTTGGGGGATTACCCCCGCCATTTAAGGAGGTGGTCTCTTTTGTTAAACAATGTAAACTTGAGATTTAGGTTTTATCCAATAAAATGTTAACTGGGTATAGTTCTCACAGCAAGATTTGAATAATATGTAACATGCCTGACTTAGTGCATCACCTTTTATGTTGTCCTCCTGTCCTTTTTATGTTGTTTGTGATAGTTTGGTGTGAATGTCCTTGGATGTCGATATACGCCATTCTCTCAAAACCACCTTTACATACCTACCGCATTGCCGGACGTGTTGTTACACAGAGATGCCAAATAAATACGGGCCTTACCCCGTGCAGAAGTTAATTTACTCCGAAAAAAGAATAAATTAATCCAATGATGATGGAACTCGATGAATACGACTAAGGGGGCTATAAGTTCGAATGCGATAATGAATAAAAAATTGGTCGGGCCCGGTTTTTCGTCCCGTTTTTAGTTACCCGGGGGTATCTAGAAAACGGGGGGCAGAAAACGGGGGAAGGAAAACGAACATACCGATGAAAGATCTTTCCATCGGTCAGGTCGGTGTGTTGTTTTTCGTCCCCGTTTTCCTCCCCGTTTTCTAGATAACCCCCGGGGGTATCTAGAAAAAGGGGACAGAAAACGGGGACCAGACAAAACGACATACCGATGATGGATCCAGACAAATGACCTTATCATGAGCTTTAACAACAGAGAATTTTCTACATGTTTAGGGTATTTGTATAGGCTCGAGTGTTAAGTTTCCCGTGTTGCCGTTTCATGGGCCGTTCCTTGTTTATGAGGATTGTCTTGTTCTGGACACGTTCTTCCCGTTGTCAACAGGACAGCGGCGTGAATGGTCTGCAGCAGCCGATAGACGCCGCACAAATTCAACAACTCAACCCAACATGTTGCCGTACGTGTTGGTAGACAGGGATGCCAAATAAAATAGGAACCCCCTGCCCCCCCCCACACCAGTGGCACCAAAAACAAACAAAAAAAAAAAAAAAAAAAAAAAGTTATTTCTTCTGAAAAGAATGAAAGTAATTCACTGATGCTTGAACTAAGTGCATATGACTAATTGCGGCTCTCTAAAAGTCTTGAATGCGATAAATTGATAAATTTGGTCGGGCCCCGTTTTTCTTGTGTCCCCGTTTCTAGATACACCGGGGTATCTAGAAACGGGGACAGAAAACGTGGACGAAAAACGACATACCGATGAAAGATCATTCATCGGTCATGTCGGTGTGTCGTTTTTTTCGTCCCCGTTTTCCTTCCCCGTTTTCTAGATTACCCTGGGGGTATCTAGAAAACGGGGAGAGAAAACGGGGACGAAAAACGACTACGATGATAGATTCTAGGTGTTAAAGTCTCAAGTAAGGTCCATGTGTCTGGATCCATATCGGTTTATGTCGTTTTTCGTTCCCGTTTCTGTCCCCGTTGTTCTAGATACCCCCGGGGTAATCAGGAAAACGGGGGAGGGGAAAAAGGGGAAGAAAAACAACACACCGAAATGACCGATGAGGGATCTTTCATCGGTTGAGTCGTTTTTCGGGGGGGTTCCGTTTTTTTCTGTCCCCGTTTCTAGATACCACCGGGGTAATCTAGAAAACGGGGACGAAAAACGGGGGACGAAAACGGGGCCCGGCCAATTTTATTCATTTATGGCATTCAGGAACTTATAGCCACACTTAGTCGTATCATCGTAGTTCACGCATCAATTGATACATTTTGATTCTTTTCGGAGTGGGTAAAATATTCTGCACGGGGGAAGGCAGGATTTATTTGGCATATCTGTGTAACAGCACGTACGGAATAATGTAGGAGTAGTTAGGTGGTAGGTAGGTGGTAGGTAGGTAGGTAGGTATTGTAGGTGTTGAGAGAAATGGCGTATATCGACATACAAGGACATTCACACCAAAATATATACAAAAAAACTTGAAAAGGGAGACAGGGGGACAACAGAAAAGGTTCCATGCATTTGAGGTAAGGCAGGATTAACATGAATTATTCAAGTTATTGCTCTGAGAACTATACCCAGTTAATATTTTATGGGATAAAACCGAAATCTCAATTTTTACATTGTTTAACAATAAGGAGGGACCACATCACTCAAATGGCGGGGTTAATCCCAGAAGGACGGCAACGCGAAAAAATTAGCACTCTATATAAATTACCCAGTAAACAATGTAGATGATTCTATGGTGTTAAAGGCTAATGGTACGGTATTTTCTAGATTACCCGGGGGACTAGAAAACGGGACAGAAAACGGGACGAAAAACGACATACCGAGTGAAGATAATTAATCGCTCAGTCGGTGTGGTCGTTTGTCGTCCCCGTTTTCCATCCACGTTGTATAGATTACCCCGGGGGACAGTATTCATGAAATTCATTGTACAATTGGGAATGTACGCTGAAAAACAAGGGGACAGTCACAGTCTCTGTTGGGGAGACAAATGTGCGGACATCGCTCTAATGGGGAGGGTCAGTTTCCCTCCCCATTCCTACTGTTTCAAGAGGCCCATGAAGGAACATACAAAGAAACAGAATTGAAACAAAAACCAATAAAGGAAAGGATGTGAGTGGTCCAAAGGCCTCAGTTTACCTTTCAGTGAGGGTGGTTTTATGAACCTACCTCTGCTGAAACCTGGTGTAAGGCTGAAGACAAAAAACTGTTTTGGGATTCGAATTTCCCAATGCTAGATGTATTTTATTGGCAATTGTGACATTATAAAACTTAAATTAAACTTTGTTATATACAAGCAGCAGGACTTTCTACTAGTTTTTATTTAATTTTACTAGCGAATGGCTTGAAGTTGATTAAATGGTTAACTCTGTTGATATCGGATAAACCAAAACTGGCACAACGGGTTTTTCAAGGGTTCAGATAATTGCCTTAAACCTCTGAACCAGACCCCCAAATTACACCAACTAACATCTTATGATTAGATGAAACATTCCAAAAAGAATCGGGTCAACTTCAGTTGAGATTGGAACTGAATTTTTGGTCAACAAAAAAAAAACTAATCTTTGATTGGATAGTTTTTTTGGGGACAGTCTGTAGAGGCTTAATTTTCCGTATTGCCGTCCTTCTTGGGGGATTACACCCGCCATTTGAGGAGGTGGCTCTTTTGGTAAACAATGTAAAATTGAATTAGTTTTATCCCATAAAGTTAACTGGGTAATAGTTCGCACAGCAATACTTGAATAATTCATGTTAATCCTGACCTTATCAATGATGAACCTTTTGTGGGCCTTCCCGTATCCCTTTTCAAGTTTTTGTATATAGTTTTGGTTGTGAATTTCCTTGGATGTCGATATACGCCATTCTTTCAACACCTCAGACCTACCTACCACCTACCTACCTACTTACTACCTACCTACCTAAATACTACCTTACAGTATTGCCGTACGTGTTATTACACAGATAGTCAAATAAATCCGGCCGTCCCCGTGCAGAAGTTATTTACTCCGAAAAAGAATCAAAATGTATCCAATTTGAATGATTGAAATACGATGAATAAGACTAGTGTGGCTATAGGTTCCTGAATGCGATAAATGAAAAAAATTGGTCGGGCCCCGTTTGTGGCCCCGTTTTCGTCCCCGTTTTCCAGATTACCCGGGTGGGCATCTAGAAAACGGGGACAGAAAAGGGACCAGAAAAACGACATTACCGATGAAGATCCTGCATCGGTCATGGTTAGGTGTGTTGTTTTCTTGTCCCCGTATTCCATCCCGTTTTTAGATTACCCCCGGGGGTATCTAGAAAACGGCGGACAGAAAACGGGACGAAAAACGACATACCGATGATGGATCCAGACAAATGACCTTAGCATGAGCTTTAACATCATTAGAAGTCTATATACATGTTTACAGGGTATTTGTATAGGCCTAGAGTGTTAAGTTTCAGTGTTGCCGTTTCATGAGCCTGTCCTTGTCTTATGTAGGATTTGTCCTTTTCTTGACAAGTCTTACCGTCTGTCAAACCGGACAAGCGGGTGAATGGTCTAAGCAGGCCGAGAGACGCCGCTCAAATTCACAACTCAACCAAACATGTTGCCGACGTGTTGTTAGACAGGGATTGCCAAATGAAATCGGAAAACCCCTGCCCCCCCCCAACCGTGCACAAGTCCTATTTTCCTTCTGAAAAAGAATGAAAATGTAATTTCAATGTGCTTGAACTAAGATGGAATATGACTAAGGCGGCTAAATGTTCTTGAATGCGATAAATGAATTAAATTGGTCGGGCCCCGTGTTTTCGTCCCCGTTTTCCATCTCCGTTTTTCGTCCCCGTTTTCTAGAAAACGGGGACAGAAAACGGGGACGAAAAACGACATCCGATGAAAGATCCTTAATCGGTCATGTCGGTGTTGTTGTTTTTTCGTCCCGTTTCCATCCCCGTTTTCTAGTTACCCCGGGGTTATCTAGAAAACGGGGGAACAGAAAACGGGGACGAAAAAACGACAACCGGTGATGGATCCAGCATCGGGTTGTTGTTTTTCGTCCCCGTTTTCTAGACACCCACATTTATTCTGGTGCTTTGAGATATTTGGACACGCAAAGCTAGCGAATACGGATTCGATTGTTGTGAAACCCGTTTTATATATAGGGGTGTTATTCGACAGGGGGCTATTTTGGGTAGGAGAAGTTAATTTCACTTTTATTTTGGGTACAAATTAAAGAGTACATAAAATGCAACGGAATCAAATATTATACTCAATGTGAACAAAAATCAGATTCGACAGTAATGTCGTGACCACGACGATATCACCATGAAGTAGTTTCACAATTAAACCTTTACGAATTGTGTCCTTAGCGGAAAGGAAAAGGGGTGTTTAACAGCAGATTTGAGATTTTGCCATTTTTACATATTAACATATTTTGGGTGATTTCATGAATCGAAATTTTCAATAGTATACTGTTTAAATATCAATCAGTCACTAACTTCGAGAGGCCATACCTGGCATGAATCAGTGCGTCAAGACGTTGTGATACTGTCCACAAAGGTGTTTATGATGTCAATAGCAGAGCGTCCCAATCATCGTCAGAGGCTGAGATAACTCATGTAGTGTTTGAGGAAGATGTCCCTGTAATTGATGGCCGGCCAAGATCCCAGTATGATCGATAGGGTCAAATCAGGGGAGCAAGCTGTCAACCAAAGCTGGTTAACGCCTAAGTTCCTTAAAGATAGGTAAAGCCCGAACTCGGATACTGGGTGATGATGCGATGCGAAACCAAGAGTAAGATAACAGAAAACAAATTATATTTCGATGCATTTATTCTACTGGTCGTATTTCCTGTCCAGGAATTCCCCATAACAATGAACTACACTATAGAGCTGATGTCTAGGGTTTTAATATGAAACTCGTAATTCACAACACTTCAATGTCAGATATTCGGACTCCCAAAACTCCCAAACCTCATCAATTCTATTATCCCAATGTGTACGAAAGATTTACTTGAATTATATTACAAATTTCAATATTGTATCAGTTGACTATTGTACGTCAAAACCTAATGAGAGGCTGCTCCTTGTCCTTACATTACTGAGTATCTTTCTAATACAACCCTCTCAATTATACTCCGTATAAGCATTGCACCATTTTTTGCGGACACCCTGTATAGTCTATCAGTGATGAATCTCGCCTAATACGAGAGTTGCACGCAAAAACTGTCTTGTATGTCTCATTTCATAAAGGGGCACAATTGCTGAAAAAAATATTCAAGACATATTGAAATGGCACCAATATGAAATATAGGGGAAGGGCGGGTGGTGGGTCGGTGGGTGTGAGCGGTAGGTGTGGGAGCGGGGGTAGACCTGAGGGGGGGGGGGGCCGGGGATGGGGGCGGGGGGGGGGCGGGGCGGGGGGTGGGCGCGGGTGGGGGCGGGTAGCGGCGGCTGTACGGGGGGAGCGGGCGGGCGGGTGGGGGCTTGGGCGTTATGAGGGGGGGCGGAGGGGGGAGGGGGGGGGGCGGGGGGAGGGGCTAGGTGGCCGGGGGGGGGGGGGGGGGGGGGGGGGGGGAGGGGGAGTGGGCGGGGGGGGCGGTGGGGGGGGGGGGTGGGGGTTGTTGTGGGTGGCGCGGGGGGGTGGGTGGGGGTGTGGGTGTGGGGTTATGTGGTGTTTGGGTTTGGGGGTTTTTTTTGTTGTTGGGGGGGGGTTGGTTTTTTGTTTGGTTTTTTTTTTTGTTTTTTTTTTTGTTTTTTGTTTTTTTTTTTTTTTTTTAAAAAACATTTCTTTTTTTTTTTTTTTGTACACAAATTTCAATACAATTGAATGTTACATTCTGTAAAAGCGTTAAAAACAGCAAGTTCCACGCCACTCATGCTCCTAGCAAGGGTTTCCTGCTACGGGAAATCAAGTGTTGACTCCCTGCCAGAATTTACAGGGTATCGCGTGTTTTTTGGCATCATCAAAAACAGCATTCAGACATTGTTACTTCAACCTTTAGTAAGATATTTATACACTAGCAATGGTCTGTAGCTGAGACTGCATGCTTTCAAGTTGGATGCTGACATTACTGCCAGCAAGAATTTTATCCTGCTGAGAACTGCAGCTTACAAGAAAAAAAATATTGATTACTTCTCCCATATTTGCAAATGTAAAACACTCAAAATTGTTTCCATATTTGTGGATGGTGATTTCATCAGTAAGGGTCCATTTCATTTAGTCTGCCTACCGTACCTGAAATACGATTTTTTTTTTAAACAAAATAAGTCAAATCCACGTACTTTTACGTTTCATGTGAGCGATGTGTTGTTTGAACTCCCCAGGCTCGAACCGATGTCATATACTACAGTGTCCGTGTTACTGAATGTCCTACCACCCATATGTCCATTGTGTTCTCCATTGAGTGCTGTATGCCATTTCTTTCAGCACTGTACCCCAAATGGCTCGTCTATAAGGTCACGGTTTATTCGTACATGTTGCTATGGTGCTAGGAACTTCTTAGGGGGACACGCAGTTCTTTACACCGGACAAATCCTCTAATGCGATTCAAAGCCACAAGGGTGACTGACATCCGGAAGGAATTGAAAGGAACGGTCCGATTAAAGTATAGACCACAAAAGAAAAAGGGAAAGAGTTCAATAGGTTACCCCTTAAAATTCTAACAGGAACAAATTATTTTTTATTTATGCACCTTACACTAACAATACCTAAACCAAGGCCAAAAATAAAAAGAATTTGTTACATGTAGACATTTGAAGAGGGGTACTATGGAACTCTTGCCAGAAAGGTTACAGGGATTATGTTATTGATAAAGCGAGTTTCCACTTATACGTTAACTTCAAAAACCAATGCCTAACATCTAATACGTTATACGTTTTAACTTCCGAAACCAATAGTCCATGAGCCGCGTAAATTCGGATCATGAAAAGGGGACCAAAACGACACTTATTATGCAGCATCAGTATATATCATGGCGACACAAAAATGAATTGATAGCATTTCTGGAATGGTAGTATAGATGAGGTGACATAAGTGAGCACTGGTCTAATGACATGTTAAAGGTGCGAAGGGTAGCCAATACAGTACAGATCATAGCGTATCACGCTGATGACCGCAATTTAACAGCCCAAGCCTGCAGGTGCTCAAGCGTACTGCCGGGCAGTGCTTCGTTTGCACGGGAATTGCGTCACATTGTAACTCATCTTAGCCAGGTACGGGGACCAAGGTTAACAGGGGAAAACATTGTTAAATTGCTTCAAATCATGTTTAAAGTATACCAATTATTTGTCTGATCAAAGGATTCCAAAAAGGTTAGTTGTACTAACTAACACCTAAAGTGTTGGAGTTATAGGCTAAAAAACAGCAAAAATCAATAAAAAAGGGGTCATTTTCAGTTGTACAGGGGTCAAATTTCAAAGTTGCTCTGATTTTTTTTTTGATAAAATATGGCCTATATGGATGAGGTCATAGGAGTAAAATAAGGACAGTTTTGACTGTCTCAAAATGCTTCGTTACCAAGTAGGGGGAACAAGTATATGTCCATTGTACTTAAAGCGGCACGGCACATTTTCACAAAAATATGAATTTTTCATTTGCTTCAAATGATAGTCTAGGCCATAAAAATAAATTTTTGCAAATATATTTTTACACATAAAAATAACAACCCAAAAAAGATAGGGACATGATATGAGGATAAAGGACATCCAGTAATTTGTAGGAACCAACGTTTTAAGTTTTCCATAATTTATCAACAAATGTGTATATTAATGAAATATTTTGACCTCATCACGATATTAAAACATGAAAAGGTTATAGACCGATCAAAACAGTGTCCATAGCGTGGGAAAACATGAATATAGCGTGCGTGGTATTGTGTTAAACGCCATTTCGTCGTATGCTGAATTTAACGGTCTGCGGCGACGTTAATTATAAAATAGCCTGTTTACCATAAGGAAGCTGATTGGTCTTAATCATTTCGGGTGAGGGCTTTTGTATATCAAGCTTAAAACATGCAAAAATATCGATTTTGAAAATCTTGAGGGAGCACTATTTTTAAATGTGCCAGTGTCAATCTTTAAAGGGGGCCTTGACCTTGTTTCCCCCAAATTGGTAACTAAGAATTTGAGACACTCAAAACTATTCCTATTTGAATCCTCTATGACTCCACCAAAAATTTGCAGCATTTTGCATTCCAAATCAGTGCAACTTTAAAATTTGACCCCGGTAAAAATGACATTAACATTTGGACCTGTTTTTGCTGTTTTAGAACCTAACTCAAAACTTTGGATTTAGATAGTACAAACTATACCTTTTTGGAATCCTATGGTGGACAAATGATGGGCGATGCTTGTCAACATGGGCCGGTGTGAAAGTAATAATATTCCGGCAGGGATCATGCGTCCGAGGCTCCACGACGAAAACGGATAAGCGTGAAAACTAAGTTTGCGTGAGAGTCAACTGAAATCGATTGCCCTATTGTTCACCATTGTTCCCGGTGTGAGACCCGGCGGACTATATCTCCTTTGCCACACCTGATCGTTTTAAAATGTGGACCACTGTGTAACCTTAATTGTCCTACCTGGTATAGCTACCCTCCAGAAGAAGAAATGATAGAATGCATTTTTGATAGAGCTAGTGTACTGCGGCTGAATAATAAGATCGTTTTGTCCCTTTCAGGATACCAACTTGGCTAAAATTTTCCTGATGGCTTAAGGACTAAATGCCTAAATTTAGTATGAGTTTTATTTCCGCGTCAGTTCATTTAAAGTTTTGGGGCGTGTCGACAATTCCATTCGTTCTGAGAGGGTGTATCTTTACCACTATTCCATAGAAATTCTAATGTTACGATGTCGGATCAGATTAAGGCCAGAATTAAAAAAAAATCCTTTTCTCACGCAGAAATAATCCAAGGCATTTGCACTGAATAAATTCCAAACATCAAACTTAACGCGACATAAGGCATAAAGAAATCTTCAGACATAATGAAAAGGACCCTTACTGAAATCACTCCACAAGTTTGAAAAAACAATTTGGGATGTGAACATTCTGTAAAACAGTAACAACAGGAAGAGTTTCCAGAGGGGAAGGTGGGCCAGTTCGTGGCAATTTCTGGAACAGAAAACCAAGGTTGGACATCATGACAGAATTTAAGGGACTAGCATGTTTGTGACCACAATTCAAAAGCATCAGACGCGTAATGTCAGCATTCTTTTCCCCGAAATTGCACGAACGCCACTCCCCCTCTGGATTTCCTGTTTTTACAGAATGTAAACATCCAAAATGTTTTCAAACTTGTGGAAGTGATTTCAGTAAGGGTCCTTTTCTATGTCTGAATATTTTATGCCATTATGTCGATTTTAAACAAACTGAAGCATTCAACATAAAAAAAAGGAAATGATAGAATAAGTATTATTACGCATAAAGTTTTGCCAGTTGCGTCATATGCGGGAAAAAAGGGGAGGAATCTCTCTATCATAAGTGCTTGCTGCATTTTCTTCAGTATTTTTCGCACTAAGGAATAATTAGAAATCGGATACGTCTGCGTTCGTTTACTCTGGTTACATCTATCATCTTGTTCCAATCATATAGTACTGAGCGTTTTGATCACTCATAACGAATACAATAATTACGTGGTCTAATCCTCGTACGATATGAGGTCACCCAAAGAGGTTCTAAATAGATGAGAGGCAAAACGTTACGTAATCTTTATAAAGTCATTCGTCTCGCATGTTTGCCGACCACAAAGAACAACATAGAGTACCAACAATAGAAAAGCACTGGTGCTCGCTTCTTCCACAGCTGTGGGTGCCGCTTTGCTTACACTAATCGGTAGTGATACAATGATGTATGTGTTAGAGGTGGCAGGTGTAATAATAGGCACCTGGATTAATGTGCTCAGATACTCTTTTTCTCATAATGCAATGCGCGCTTAGTAAAAATTTGTATTCATTGAGGCGGTCTCTTATTTAAATCAAGACGACTGACGGTGTCATTTCATTCGTTGTGTGGCCATGGGTAGGACAAAATTAACCACCCAATAGCACCCAACATCCATAACAATGATATTTTGGCGGATGTTTGTATCGAATTGACATTATGGTGTATTAAACCACCAAAACTAAATTTTAAATATTCAGTGCAATATTCAAAATGTTCAGCGCACAGCACGGACGACTGGTTTGAATGGGCTTCACCCCATTGGGTTCACCCGGCATCGATGTTTCATTACACTTTATCCTTCTTTGATTGTGACAAAAACAAAGGAATCGATAGGGTGTCTCAGAACCGCTCTCAGACTGTGCACATCTATCAAATATGGAATCGGGTATGAAGGCTTTTACATATTCGCTATGCAAAAACGTTTCATGTAAATGGGGGGTTAAAGGCATCTATTGATGAACAAAGTTTCAGCTGTTAATACGGGTCTTTTAGTTTTGATTTTTCAACACATCCTTCCAGATGTATTCATACCATCGACAATATGCGTTTACTGACAGGAATAAAAAATCAGACTATAATACGTCGATTGTATGTCAATAGATTTCACCTTTTCTTCGAAGTGAATGCAAGGCTTTATTAGCCAAAGCAGTCAGACAGCAGGTCACGCTTTGTGCCTGCAAAGGTCATGATTTCTTAGCGCTTAACACACATCTGTGACGTCACCCTATTGTTTTTCGCTCCATTATTTTGCACGAATGGAGCGAAAGTAACAATAACACGCCATTCGTAACTCAGAAAAGCGACTACTTTCGCCGAGTTTTACGAATAGCGTCTTATTGGATACATTCGCTCCATTAGCGCAAAACAATGCAGGAAAAACAATACAAAGCAGGTATTACAATATGGGCACAATTTAGAAATAGATTTGCGGTTGATAAAAATCACATGAAAATAACGATATCATACCCATACAACGAGTTAATTTTTGGTTCGTTCCTTTTTAGTTTGTGTGTTGTGTTTATTTTTCTAGTGTAAGTTATGAATCTCACAAGATTGTCGTACTTTTTTATTACTTTGTATGACTTGGAGTATTTCAATACATTTTTCAACTATATAAATTCTTTGTGTTTGAGAGTAATTTTTGAAATTTGACTTATTTGATCTTATATTTCATGCATGGTTGATCTACTTTTATTTCATTTATTCCTTCAACTTTTGTTTATCGTGTACTTAGGCCTAGAATATTTTTTTTGCTCAGTATTGTTTTTTAATTTGTCAAAATCTAACCGAAACTTGCTGGTTCTTTGTATCTTTTGTGCGTTTTCTTTATATGTATTTAATTTGTGTTTCCCTGTTTATTTGATCTAAGCTTCAATCATAACCATAGTATTTTTCTACTGTAACAGTTATGTAAAGTATATGCATGAATTTCAGTTTGTTTCATATGAAATTATGCGACGTAAAATTTCATTTTTTTTTCATTTTAAAAAGACAAGAGGACATTTCTAGGAAGCAGCGCCCCATTTTTTTCGAACCTGAGTTTTTGCATTATTTGAAATGCCTATCAACATATTCGATCACACATGAAGTGAATAATTAATCTGAATACACCGTCTTTATGTAATAAGATGATAATTTAGTATGCTTGATTTTTCTGTCGTGCACGACAGAAAAAATAAAAGCCAGTGGCGGATTTAAGAGTCAGCAGTGTCAGCAGCTGCTGACAGGGCCCCCCTAAAATAT
>JAMKCH010084457.1:0-69108 GCA_023653785.1 Ophioderma brevispina | reverse complement strand
TTCTGTTTGCCCTCCAGATCATCCAAGCTTGCGAAGAATACAATACATGCACCTGGTTCACCTGAACATTTCAGATATTTGTGCAGGTGATTCTTTTATATTCTCTGCATGCTTGCGTTGTTCTGGAGGACAGGTCTGGTCCATGCAGTTTGACCTCCCGTGAAAGCGCCATATAGTATCATTTGAATGGGCCTAATGCAAGAATGGAATTGACACATTTATACGATTGTATTATTATAATTGAATAGGGACATATTGTTCTATTATTTTATTAATTTGAAAAATGTCTAATAATTGTAGACAAGTTTCTTCACAATATGTCAACCAGTTTTGTCCTTTGAATCAAACATCTATATTGATATTTGTCTACACCACTGATCTCTATACAATGGATTGGAAACCTGGGCTTCGTAATTGAAGCACTGATGGCCATATTGGTCATCCAAAAAGAGCCCAAGCAGGTGGTTAAGAGCCGGTCATTTATACAAAATTGTTCCCATTGAAATGTGGATAAGCGACATAACAGACTACAGAATCAAGCCAATTCAGTGAGCTCATTGTATTTGCGCGTATAGGATGGCATGTCTCTAAAACGTGCACCCGGGATACCACTTCTGTTAAACAGGTGTCTCTGGAATGGTATTGTATTCGGTAGACCAAGATGCCCGCCCGTTGCTCCATTCATCTAATATACAATTACTGTTGTGTAGCCAATCCATTGTATAGAGATCAGTGGTCTACACCGCGTATTGCTACAACGTATAGTTTGAACAGATTGCTTGGAGCATTTTACCTACTCTATTATGTTGTTTGAATAGGGCAATTGTACGGGAGGTCAATAGGTTAACTTGGCCAGACCTGTCCTCCAGAACAACCCAAGCGTGCAGAGAATACAAAAGAATCACCTGTAGAAATATCTGCAATGTTCAGGTGAACCAGGTGCATGTATTGTATTCTTCGCATGCTTGGGTGATCTAGAAGGCAAACAAAAGCCCATTCAACAAAACTTGCCTTCCGTGAAAGGACCCTATAGACGAGTTAACAGCAATGTTTGTAAACATGTTAGGGTCTGGTATCTTGAAATAGGTCGGGCCTGACTGTTACACACTGGGCAATTGTATCTGTTAGAGTTTTAATACTATGGGCCATAACGATTCGCAGGAATGGATTCGCAGGCAACAAAAGAAGTGACGTAGGATGTTAACTGGTCTATAAGTACATGTAAACCAATGGTTGCAGTAACCCGTTTCGGTTCGTTTCTTCTATGTAATAAGCCTTGCCAATCTCAAATGTTGGACTAGCTGGGCGGCACGCACGATTCCTATTTCGCGTGATCTATATGAGAGTCATTTGAGAAGAATTTACTCCGCATCTGAGGATAAAGTCAATTGCTCTCTGACCTAAACTTAGCATGATGCCTGTTCCGAAAATGTGTAAATTACTTTCATCATCACACCAGTAAATATTGTCACAGAGTCCGCGGGGCTTTTCCCACCCATGAGTGTAGTATTATTGCCTGCAAACTTACACCCAGCATGAAAACAATATTTGAGTTGATATAATGAAATTAAATATTCTCAGTCAGATTATGTTGGTAAAACAAGAGTTCACGGCTAGTCCCCTTTAGGGACCAAGGAATTAGTGTTATGTCGAAGATGTTGAAGATCAGTGAAACCGACGGGGACATACACAAACTGGCACATACTGAGCGTCTTTAAGATATAAAGTAGCTTCGCCTCTCCTTTCTTTATGTGTATCCAGATATTTATATATGTTTTCTCGATTTTATGCTCTAGATCTGAATAAATGACGCGGCATTGCTTTTGACATCAGTTAATATTTAATTATACTATAATAAGTGGTAGCATGACGTCATCAGTTATAAATAGAAGTCGGTTTTATTTCTTGGACGTACTGTACATCTAATAATAATAATAACGGTCGCGAACCATTCCCAATAACATGGGAAATTGCGAATGTTTAGATATGGGATTTATTTGTTTGACATATCCGAAGGATCTGTTTTTGTTCTTGGCCAAATGTTTGTTTGCTGTGCATAGATTGTTTAAACATTTTTGAAATGAGATATTCCCATGTGTTTGGCGTATTGCAGACACTGACTAAGGGTGATCCAGTGAGCGGAAAAGGAACCGACATCGGATGTCTTCGACTTCGGTCTCTGGTGTTTACTACTTACGCTGTATATTGCCACGCTTTGGTGTTTGCTGCCACCGTTTTTTTAAATTTATTTGGTGCTGCCACCGTTAATTAATTCTGGACGATAACTGGATGTTGTGTTTTAAGTGTGTTTAGCAATTAAACACCTTCACCATATCACTTTGCAAAAGTGTTTAAATATTTAAAGAGACATGAGGAGATTTCCAGAAAGAAGCGCCCCCAATTCTTTTCGAACCCGGGTTTTTTTGCATATTTGGAATGCTTTCCAATGTATTAGATCACACCTGAAGTGAAAAGCCGAATACGCCGTCATTATGTAATAATATGATGATTTAGTACTTTCTGTCGTGCACGACAGAAAGTCAAAGCACGGTGTTCTATGGGGACAATTACGATAGTCAGGCAAGTTCAAAACAAGGTTTGCTGTTTTCTTTTGTACTTGTTTGTCCAATAAACCTTCGGAACGTTCTTGGTAGGTAGTCTACAATCGATCCTGTGCAATTCGAGAGAAATTCGTATCCTAAAAAAATCTCCTCCTGTCACTTTAACAGAGTGTTGATGATGGTGATTAGCAATTGAACATTGATGTTTAAGAATTTGACACGTAATGTTGAGCTTATAAGCATGTTTACGAAGTTATAACAACAATGTGTGTAATTGTTAAACGCGGTTTTTAGAGAGTGGACACTTTGTCGTTATACTCTTTTGTTTTGAAAATGAATACACTTTGGTAGTATAATGGGCATCAAAACAAAATAAAAGGAAGTGTTCAAAAGTTACTTAAAAGAGGTCAGAGATATCTTTACAACCACAAATTGAGTCCCTTGTATGTAAATATGGTTGTGCATCACTTTCATAGAAGAATCCACACTTTATAAGAGTTCAATATCCATTTTTTATTTAAGGTAGGATTATGGACTATTTTGCTCTCTCTCATATAAAATCAGATATGCTCAGCAACCAATTCACTTGAAACTTGATTCTTATAAATAATCTTCTTTAGTGCACATCTTTTCTAAATTTCCTTAATTTTTAAAGTAATGATTCTAGCCAAGAAAGAAGACCATATGGTATCCACACTTCAAGAGGACGAGGTATATCTAGATTCTCTCATTAGATTTGGTTAATAAAGTGTCGGCTTATTTTTTAGATTTTTTTTTAATTTTTAATTTGTGAGGAAAAAATCAAAAATACTTATAATTTAAAATAGAAACACTTGAATTCAAAATTGGATTCGCTTTCGTATAACACCTTTGTTAAGACTGAAAGTGTAATTCCTTCTGAATCTATACTATTAATCATCATTAAGATTGGCATTGTACTATACAATGTATGTATTTTCTAGAAAAAAACATGCAATAATTGGCAAGTACAAGTTTAGGCATTACATAAACACACAAATGTCTTGCCCAGCGCATCTTGCCTAGCGCCCAAAGAAATAAACTTTACCGTATTATTCTTCAAATAAATTATAGGCCTATTTGAAACCGTATAAAATGAAAACCAACCTTATAGCTAATCTACAACTTGAGAAAAAAATATAAGAAAATATAGGTTTTCAGCATTTTATCCTTTTTGTCCATTTTGTACAATGCCAAAATTAGACTATAAAGTCTATAAGAAAATGACACTATAAAATTTGAAATATCTAAAAAATGTTGTTTTTTTATTGAAAATTGACATACATGTAATATATCGTTAGCTGAGAATTACACGGTTCTAACTATTGGTCATTTTAAGATCACAAACAAGAAACGGTATTTTACCTGAAGTGTAGCCTTTAAACAAATTTACATTTTGAAAACCTAACCAAATTGTATATCATTTTAAAGCTTAGCTAATGTAGATTTCTAAAATATTATTATCTTACATAAACCCAAAATATCAGTTAGAACCTTGTAATTTTCAGCTCGCGATATTCCTATTACCATGCATTACTAACTGATTACCCAAATTCCATTTAACAAATTCTATCCAGGTCACTGTAGCCAGATTAACATTCTCTCTTGCTTCCATAAAACTCTACCAAAGATCACAAACAAACAAACAAACAGACAAACAAACAAAAAAAATTAAAAAAAAATATTCCCTAATTTATAATTTGTTCACATCACCACTGGCCTCTAAGATCTACAACTCAATGTTGCTCAACAGAATCATAGATCCCATTCTCAGATGGAACCAGAATGGTTTTCGCAAAGGTAGATCAACACTATCCTAGACTCTTGCCCTTAGTAGATCATATAAGAGTTGAAAATTTCAAAGAGAAAAACTTGTAGACTTCTCCATGGCTTTTGACAGTGTCAACAGGAATGTTATGCTGCATATGGTCACCAACTACAGTGTCCCAGATGAGATTGTCAAAGCAATTTTGCCACCATGTATGATAGCCCATCTAGCTTTGTGCAGACCATGGGTGGGCCCACAAGGAGTTCCTAACAACTTCTGGAATCCTCCAAGGAGAGTTGCTCCCTATTTCTTTGTAATCGTGGTTGATTACATCCTTAGACAGAGTCTTGGCATCATGAACGACAAGGGATTCACCGTCAGACCCAAGTGTTCTAGACGTCAACAAAGTCTGCATCTCACAGACCTTGACTACGCAGATGATCTAGCTCTAACAGCCGACCGATCTGATATGTGGTGCACAAGATCTACTAACAGCACTTGAGAATGCTGCAGACAAAGCCGGCCTACCCGGCGGTCTACATCTAAAATGACAAGAGGACGGGATACATGACCGTCAATGAGGAAAATAATCATCAACCTATCTGCACTACAGACGGTATCCAACACTTAGGGTCCTATGTTGCCGACAGTAAGAAAGATTTCCTGTCACGCAAAAGGATAAGATTGGAATGCCTGCAATAAACTACACCACTTACACTGCAAAAACATCGGTGTTAAATTTAACACCGAGGGTGTTGATTTTAACACCAAGCCGGTGTTTGGAGAGGACCACACCTATTGGTGTTAAACTTACACCAAATTGGTGTTATATTGACACTAATTTTGGTGTTACAATATATGACATAACACTTCTTGGTGTTAATCTTACACCACATGTCGGTGTTAATTATGTATTTTAACACCCTTCTGGTGTTAAATTGACACAACTGGTTAATTAACACCCTCTTGGTGTTCACAACTGGTTAATTAACACCCTCTTGGTGTTAAATTGACATCACTGGTGTTAATTTAACAACCTCCTGGTGTCCCAGGAGGACCACACTCTTTGGTGTTAATTAACACCAAATGTTGGTGTTAACTGTTATCGCTGTAACATCTAACATGTTAGTAGAAAATGTTTGCTGTTTTTATTGTTTGTTTCTATATTAGCTGCTTACTTCTAGCATTACATAAGCAGACCACCAAAATGCATAACCAAAATTTTGCAGCAACACCAAGCGGTGTTAAATCATAAACCTTAACACCAGAAATTAACACTGACAAGCTTAACACCGACCTGGTGTTGCATATTCAACACCGGAGTTTTTGCAGTGTATGGCAATCTGGTATCTCCAATTCAACAAGCTGACCTTCAGAGTCTGTGTAGAGAGTATTCTGATGGAGCGGAGACTTGGACCATGAAGAAAGAGCTACAGGATAGACTGGATAGCACCTATACCAAGCCCCTTCTGCGAACACAAACCATGTCCTGGCGTGAGCACAAGACCAAAACACAGATATATGGGGATATCCCTGCAATTTTATCCTCTGTCGCCCATCGTTGGCCCTTCAACTACGTTGATGTTTTTTTTTTTTTTTTTTTTTCGGGATACATGACCGTCAATGAGGAAAATAATCATCAACCTATCTGCACTACAGACGGTATCCAACACTTAGGGTCCTATGTTGCCGACAGTAAGAAAGATTTCCTGTCACGCAAAAGGATAAGATTGGAATGCCTGCAATAAACTACACCACTTATGGCAATCTGGTATCTCCAATTCAACAAGCTGACCTTCAGAGTCTGTGTAGAGAGTATTCTGATGGAGCGGAGACTTGGACCATGAAGAAAGAGCTACAGGATAGACTGGATAGCACCTATACCAAGCCCCTTCTGCGAACACAAACCATGTCCTGGCGTGAGCACAAGACCAAAACACAGATATATGGGGATATCCCTGCAATTTTATCCTCTGTCGCCCATCGTTGGCCCTTCAACTACGTTGATGTAATTGCTCGGAGACATCCAGCAGGATCCATCTGACATCCCCAACTTAAAGGTGTAACGAGAGATTTTGGGGCATCCATATATTGTGTCATTGTGATTTCATAGAGATAAGACCC
This sequence comes from Ophioderma brevispina, assembly GCA_023653785.1. Classification (NCBI taxonomy): domain Eukaryota; kingdom Metazoa; phylum Echinodermata; class Ophiuroidea; order Amphilepidida; family Ophiodermatidae; genus Ophioderma; species Ophioderma brevispina. The sequence goes on along the minus strand of JAMKCH010084457.1, from coordinate 62,637 downwards.
CAGAAATGGTTTGAAAGTGAAAACAAAAGGCGATTTCGATTTGCTCAATTTCAATATAAAACATATGCTGAATTTAGTATTTGCTTTTATAGTATAAATTAGAAATTTCACAATTTTTGTACCAAAGAAATGATTCTTAGCTTAATCCTTTCACATGGAGATATCTTTGATAGAAAGCTTTATATTAGTGCAAAAACCAGATTTGTCAAATTTTTCAGGGACACCAGTTTTGTGAAATCTCTCGTTGTACCTTTAATGACGGACAAGGACATTTGGCGCTACATGGTGAACGGCATCTCGGCTGCGGCCGTTAGATAGATAGAAGAGCAAAAAATATTATTTCCCCTCGACTTCTTTTTCATCTTTACTCAAAAAGCCACTAAAGTTTGTCTCGAGCAATCCGGCACATCAATGTAGTTAAAGGAGAGAATGACCCATGTTTGGGCATGTTGCCCTATGTACGAACCTCTCCCATGTAGTGTGCAAATGGACCTATAAAATCAATATGTTGGTAATGCCTGCAATAAACTACACCACTTACACTGCAAAAACATCGGTGTTAAATTTAACACCGAGGGTGTTGATTTTAACACCAAGCCGGTGTTTGGAGAGGACCACACCTATTGGTGTTAAACTTACACCAAATTGGTGTTATATTGACACTAATTTTGGTGTTACAATATATGACATAACACTTCTTGGTGTTAATCTTACACCACATGTCGGTGTTAATTATGTATTTTAACACCCTTCTGGTGTTAAATTGACACAACTGGTTAATTAACACCCTCTTGGTGTTCACAACTGGTTAATTAACACCCTCTTGGTGTTAAATTGACATCACTGGTGTTAATTTAACAACCTCCTGGTGTCCCAGGAGGACCACACTCTTTGGTGTTAATTAACACCAAATGTTGGTGTTAACTGTTATCGCTGTAACATCTAACATGTTAGTAGAAAATGTTTGCTGTTTTTATTGTTTGTTTCTATATTAGCTGCTTACTTCTAGCATTACATAAGCAGACCACCAAAATGCATAACCAAAATTTTGCAGCAACACCAAGCGGTGTTAAATCATAAACCTTAACACCAGAAATTAACACTGACAAGCTTAACACCGACCTGGTGTTGCATATTCAACACCGGAGTTTTTGCAGTGTATGGCAATCTGGTATCTCCAATTCAACAAGCTGACCTTCAGAGTCTGTGTAGAGAGTATTCTGATGGAGCGGAGACTTGGACCATGAAGAAAGAGCTACAGGATAGACTGGATAGCACCTATACCAAGCCCCTTCTGCGAACACAAACCATGTCCTGGCGTGAGCACAAGACCAAAACACAGATATATGGGGATATCCCTGCAATTTTATCCTCTGTCGCCCATCGTTGGCCCTTCAACTACGTTGATGTTTTTTTTTTTTTTTTTTTTTCGGGATACATGACCGTCAATGAGGAAAATAATCATCAACCTATCTGCACTACAGACGGTATCCAACACTTAGGGTCCTATGTTGCCGACAGTAAGAAAGATTTCCTGTCACGCAAAAGGATAAGATTGGAATGCCTGCAATAAACTACACCACTTATGGCAATCTGGTATCTCCAATTCAACAAGCTGACCTTCAGAGTCTGTGTAGAGAGTATTCTGATGGAGCGGAGACTTGGACCATGAAGAAAGAGCTACAGGATAGACTGGATAGCACCTATACCAAGCCCCTTCTGCGAACACAAACCATGTCCTGGCGTGAGCACAAGACCAAAACACAGATATATGGGGATATCCCTGCAATTTTATCCTCTGTCGCCCATCGTTGGCCCTTCAACTACGTTGATGTAATTGCTCGGAGACATCCAGCAGGATCCATCTGACATCCCCAACTTAAAGGTGTAACGAGAGATTTTGGGGCATCCATATATTGTGTCATTGTGATTTCATAGAGATAAGACCCCAGAAATGGTTTGAAAGTGAAAACAAAAGGCGATTTCGATTTGCTCAATTTCAATATAAAACATATGCTGAATTTAGTATTTGCTTTTATAGTATAAATTAGAAATTTCACAATTTTTGTACCAAAGAAATGATTCTTAGCTTAATCCTTTCACATGGAGATATCTTTGATAGAAAGCTTTATATTAGTGCAAAAACCAGATTTGTCAAATTTTTCAGGGACACCAGTTTTGTGAAATCTCTCGTTGTACCTTTAATGACGGACAAGGACATTTGGCGCTACATGGTGAACGGCATCTCGGCTGCGGCCGTTAGATAGATAGAAGAGCAAAAAATATTATTTCCCCTCGACTTCTTTTTCATCTTTACTCAAAAAGCCACTAAAGTTTGTCTCGAGCAATCCGGCACATCAATGTAGTTAAAGGAGAGAATGACCCATGTTTGGGCATGTTGCCCTATGTACGAACCTCTCCCATGTAGTGTGCAAATGGACCTATAAAATCAATATGTTGGTAATGTATGATACTCCTAGCATTCTCAATTATAATGGGGTTTATGCTTTATTCCGTATTGGCTTGATTGGTGTCTTTTATCCAGCCCTTATACACCAAGGAGACTTAGGTGGCTCAATTATGATTAATGGTTGTGTATGTCTACCCTGGTCCCTGGGTCCAATTGCACAAAAAGCAGGGGAGCTAGAGGACAATCGCGTAACTTATAACCAGTAATAACTAGCTCATCTTATCTTATACGAAATAGCTAATATTCTACAAACATACAAAGGTGTAGGCATTTTGTGAATTGTAACATCACAAAGCGCCAACTAAAGACTCGTGTGTCATAAAATTACAAAATGGATATCTTTATAACTAGTGTAGTTGAGAAATATGTCCTGGTCAAGTGACCATTGCTAACCGACAAGTATACACAGACTCGGTGTATGCATTACACTTAACATCTGGTCTGTTTCAGCTATTTCCCCAACTTCTCCGATGAGCGCCCTTCCATTTTATGTCTATTGGCTCCAATCATTCAAAGTAAACATTAAGTTCCACAATTTAGTTAACATTATACAAGGAAACTAAATAGGAAATTATACGTTAACACGTTGGGGAGGGATCCATCTGGATACAGGATTTCGTTTTTCGCCCGTCCCGTTTTAACGCAACAGTATTTTGGGGCCAATTTTTTGTAATTGCTTAACTTTCAGTTGCGCAAAGGGGCGGTAATTTTCAGCATATATATGACCTTTGACCTTTAGTGGTTATCCATGAATGCATGCATGTAGACTTATGCTACTATCAAATATAAATAATTAAAAATTACATGCTGATATGTAAATGACCTAAAATAGCATAGGTCCGGAATCAATTTTCCTGTAGAAATGAATGGTAAAATACATGGTTCGGAAAAAAAAGTTCTTATAAAAATCCTAAAATGTATCAATTCCCTACATTTTTCGATTCTAATAAATTTGGTCTATTCTTAACTCAAACAATTAACTACTTAGTTTAAATTTTTAGTGCACAATGTGAGAGAGAAAGTCAAAACAAAATGGCCGCTTTTAGGGGCGCATGGAAATTAATGTTTCGCCCAATTTCCGAAACGATCGATATTTTTAAAATTTTCTTTCAGTAATGTCTTTCGGTAGTCATTACGTGTGCGAAATTTGTTGTGCCAAAGTTGTTTTCAATAAGGTCCAAATGAACACTCCCAACGGGAGTGCAAAAGACCTTATGCACTTAAAAGATGGCCCGATTTAAGGATATGAAGTTTTCATCTTAATAGATTGGCCTTCACTCCAAAACCCCATTTCTAAAGTTTCGCGCCGATATTTCAATCCGTTTATAACTTCCAAACCAAACATCATTTGGATAAGATTTCACAGGGTAAATGAGAAAAATAGTAGCTTTCTCTAGATACCAAAATGGTGACCACTTCCGGTAAAATCTGGGGCTTCTGGGGACGAGACTATTAGCGATCGGGCCATGGACCTAAAGTGTTATGAGATAAAACAAATAATTTGTCACATGTCTTAAGTGGGATTCGAACCGGCAACTTAGGTTCGATCCCATCGAAAGAGCTGATAAACTTTATGGTAGAGCACTGGACACGTACACTGTAAAAATGGTGTCTTGGCGTCATATGTAAGACATGTCTTGCCAATAAACATGTCTTCAACAATAGAAATAAAAGAAAATAGAACCAACAAAAACATAATCTAAGACACGATTTTTTTTTTTTTTTTTTTTAATCCGTTTATAACTTCCAAACCAAACATCATTTGGATAAGATTTCACAGGGTAAATGAGAAAAATAGTAGCTTTCTCTAGATACCAAAATGGTGACCACTGCCGGTAAAATCTGGGGCTTCTGGGAACGAGACTATTAGCGATCGGGCCATGGACCTAAAGTGTTATGAGATAAAACAAATAATTTGTCACATGTCTTAAGTGGGATTCGAACCGGCAACTTAGGTTCGATCCCATCGAAAGAGCTGATAAACTTTATGGTAGAGCACTGGACACGTAATCAGCTATAATAGAGGTCGCGGTTCGAATCCCTCTTCAACCAAATTGTCTTTGCTATATCTCATACAATTTAGGTAAATATCAGGTAAATATAGTGCTTTCTCCAAACAATTCGCAAATTCTGAACCCATCGACCACTTTATCTAAATAAAGATCAATTCTGCAAACATCAATCATCCTCGGATGATTAAAGGATTATATCAAAACATTTCTGGCATGCTTTTAAATTTAAAAGTGATTTGAAAACGCACCTCGGAAGTATAATCAGTAAATTAAGCGTTTTCGTGTTCTGTAATTATGATTCAAATTTAAGTGAATATCATTACATAAACAGACATTTAGGAGAAATCTTCAGCGTGATAAGGTCACGAGAAAATCAACTATACACTTAATTTGGAACTTATTTTTTCGACTACATTTCATAAGGTCCCTTTTGTTAGTCTCCAATACGCGTGGTAATTGAAAGACGTTGTAATTCCGATGTGAAGTAAAGATTCAATTTGGATTATAAACTCGTCTGATGATAAATAAGCGTAAACATGTCCATCCTCCCCTGATGTGTAACACCTTGGGATTTGTCTCCCGAACGGAAGTAAGAGCTCAAAATGCTGTCGAAATAAGTCTCTCGTCAAATCTTAATTTCGTCCGTTCTGAAATTCTCCAATTACTCTTTTTGACCTTGAGGGGCTCTCTAATTGTCACCTTTGCTAGCAGTAGCCATGGTAGACAAATCATCCATTATTTTTGCATGTGTTTCTTGGCGGTTTAAAATGCAAGATGCGATGTCTCAAAGAAACCGGCAACGCCGTAGATTTGGTGTTTAGGTCTGTCTGCAACATTAAACCTAACACATGTTACATTTGCCTACCTGTAAAATTCATCGACATTCTAAGGTGATTCTGTAATTTCTTTACCCAGTCCAGGCGGAATAACATAAGGGCCTACCGCAGAGTAAAATGTGCGGCTTGTTAAAGAAATAGACGGTTCCCGGCTGTCTGGGCGAAGCAGGTGAGAGGAAAATGTTGGACCTGCTAAAGTCAGAGGTCTGATGAAATGAAAGTTTGGGAATCCGTTATCCAATTATGTGATTATATTCGCTTTGCGAATAGTGTGTGTGTTTTTTCGATGCGTTCTGATAGGTATTATAAGCTATGAAGCCGTAAACATGCTTTTTTAAAACCCCTCGGGAAAACTGTTATACACGCAAATCGAGTGACATTTTAGCTGATGGTTTTCAAGACCCGGTTTCAAGAGTTTTGAAAATAGGAAGGAGAAAAGAACATAGGAAGAAGAAGAAGAAATTAATCTAGGGACGAATTTGAAGAAGAAAGAAAAGGAAGAAGACGAAAAGAATAGTATAATGGGAAGAAGAAAGAATAGGACTGAAAAAAGAAAAGGAAGAAATGATGAAAGCAAAATAAGGAAGAAAACGAGGATAAGAAAACGAACATGAGTAAGAAGAACATGGAGAAGCACATGAATAAGAACGTGAATAATAATAAGAAGAAAATTAAGACATTAAACACTTCTAATATTACTCAGTTTATATAAGAGATATGATTGAGCTTGGATGTCACTAAAAATTTTAATATACCAACTGTATAACGCGTCATATATTCACTCTAGACATGCTTGACGAAAATAAACAGAGAGAAAACCAGACTCGGCCATGCAAAAGCAGACGGACACGCATCCAGCCCTGCATTGGGACAGAAAATCAAACATATGGCAAAAGAAAAAGAAGGAATAAAGAAAAGCTAAAGGAGAAACAGAAAACAAAAGACTGAGAGAAGTATATAAATTAAAGAAGCAGGCTGGGAAAGAAGACTAATGCTGGTCCAACTTGTTAATTTCGCTTAACGCATGTATCTTGGGGGCGGTAGACCATGAAACAGACAACTCGACATCTCGACAAACGAATCATGGCTGCTGTAATGTCGCTTCTGCTGATGATGGCGCACCATCTTACAGAATAGCTCAGAAACACCTGCATCATCCCACCCAATGAACCCGTGCAATGTTTGTTGTTCTTCCGCTATCAATTTATACCTGCAAATTATTCAGTTAAAAACAGTTGGTCCACAGGTGTGTTAAAGTTTATTTAAAGAAGGGATAAGAAAATTAACGTGACATCTGAAACAATGAGGGATGTGTCCATTATTAACTCAACAACCCGTCACGGACAAGGTCGCGTACGTATCAAATTCTGCTGTTGATACCAAAATAGCAGCGGGAAATCGGATATTTTATACTGCTGTACTTAAAAAAATCTCTCATCAGGGTCTGTGCCCTCGTCTTTCAAAGGAATATTTTATGGGAAAACCCTTGGGTCCTGATAGGTGAGAACAGGTTAAAGATCGTCAACCCCCCCCCACCCTTTACCCTGGTGAACGATTAACGTCGAACGGATGCATTTTGTATAAAACATTTCAATCTAAAGGTATAAATAGTCTTACTATTAGAGAAAGAGAAATTACAAAATCAGTATTTAGATAGTTGGATATGGAACTATATAAATCTTGGAAGCGAAGAGATCATAGCTCCCTCGTTCCTTGTTCACATCTTGATGCTGTACAGGTAGAGATATAGTCAATCCCCGAACTCTATACTCCTAGCCCTGTGGCAGTGCAACCCCGTGTGGAAAAGGTCTGTAAAGGTAAAACGTCATACCTATTAGCGTGTATGACGTCTGTTTTCCCCCATTTTGATTTCGCTATAACTTGAAGTGACTGAAAACTATATAGTATCCATCTTTTCTGTCCTTAACAGATTCTAAATTCTGGGAAAGACCCGACTTCTTTTGTTTGCATTAACTAAGGAATTCCTAGGATGGCAGGTGTATGTGTTTGTAGAAAATTTATAATCATTGAAACAAAGAAATTAAACATTCCTTGCAAATCTACAAAGGTAGAATAAGGGGTGTATGAAAAAAAGTGTTCTTACTGAAAAATGCGATATCGCGATAAACACTTTAAAATCTAAAACGATAAAATAAATTCTAAACACATCGAGGCTTTTCCAGACAAATATCACGACAGTAGATAATTGTCTACCTTTGTCCGGACAAAGGTAGACATTTGGCTATCGTCATGAGAAGGGAGATAATTGTCTACCTTTGTCCGGACAATGGTAGACAATTGCCTATTGTCATAAAATGTGTCTGGAAAAGGTTCAATTTCTAAGAGTTTATTCATTGTTTTTTTGGAGAAAAAAAATCAATTTATATAAGATTTTATTTTTATTGTTTTAGATTTTAAGGTGTTTATTTTAGGTATAAGTTAATAGGAAACTTTTGAATTCGAAAAATAAAAAAAGAGTTGCTGGTATCAAAGAACGTAGTCAACTCACTATGCACCCGGAAAGTATTGTTGGATAATGTGATTTTTACACAAACCAGTACGTTCATAAAATGCTTTGATGGAAGTATTTCTAGAGTTGTTACACTTCAACACCTGCTTAATTTGGGAAGTAAAACTAATTTTTAAAGAAAATCACACCAATATCAATAAACCTAAGGGGTCAGTGGTAATTTTATTCTCTTCTAACTCAAAGGTTTCCAGTTTATATTCTTCGACAGGACAGTTCCTTTTAAGTCAGCTTTTTTATTTCATTACCAAATAATTCCGCAAAGTTTATAAAAAACCGTTTACCAAACAAATCAGACGCCCTGAAGTCACTACGTGATATTTCCGTGTTAGTAGTGGATAACTCTCCCATTTTAGGAAGTAAAGCAAGGTAACTTTTTCTTTTAGAATTTGCTTCTGGGAGATATAGTATAAATCCCCAAATGCGACGATAAATAAAGGAATTATAAGTTGTTTAGAATGTAGTCAAAACCTAAAAGTGAAATGAGATGCTTGAAGCTTGATTAACTGGATTGGTTTGCTTGTACTTGTAGGCGAAAGGGTGCTGTAGGGGGGTTTCTGAAAATAGTAAATGGGTGAATGAATCCAGTCGGTGGAGGATTTATATATGCCTCTGGAAAAATGAAGACTACGGAGTAGCTTGTTATTCCTACGGATTCACGGCAGTTGATTCTTCCTATGTGATGATAGCGTGTTATTCTGAACCAGCGAAATTAGCTGGTTTATTAAAGAGTTGAAAGTGTTACACCTACAAAAGTGTATTTCTGAATAAAAACAATTTTGTTCTTATGTTCTTATATAGAAGTTGTTAGTTTTGCTGAACTACATATTTTCGATTAAAATGGGTTAACAAGGGAAGTCTGAGTTAACTTACTGAACAAATATAAATTACAAACAATTACTTTGATAACTAAATCTTAAATATGTTGCACCACTAACAATCTTATTCCCCTTTCCGCGCAAACCTCATTGTTTGCCAAGAATTTGACTTCAAACTACACGCACGATGTGTTTTGCTGTAAAAGATTGATGAAGAAAAGGCACCTGCTTGCACATCCCCGTATTCCACTTTGGAGTAAAGAATGTTTGTGCGCTGGGTGCAGAATGCATATTATGATAATTCTATGCACCTGTATTCTAAACTACATGCGGTGTGTAGTTTACAGTCAAACATTTTGGCAACAATCAACTTAGAGTGGAATGAGGTTAGCGATAGTTACAATTATAGAGTGTTCACAAAAACGGTGTAAGGTAAAAGCACCCTCGTTGGAGGTGAAAAAATAGTGACGTGATATTAACATCATATCATTAATGAAGTCTTGGCTTTTCAATACTGTTTACAGCATCGGATTTGGTTAGTGCAATCCAGAGATATGGCTAATATTCTAAGAGAGGGTGAAATACCAATTGTGCCACTTTTCACAGAAAATGGGATAACGTATCACAATCGAATCATGCATGTTGTGAATATAGGACGCGTTATTGATTCGAAAGAATTCATCCATCACAAAGATATAATGCTTGATCTCCTTTCTTGTTACTTCAGATCAGTGTTTCTTTTTCTCAGTAAACATTCTAAAATGACTTCATAAATAAGTAAAGAACATAGAAATAGAGCACACTCAGCTGAAAGCATATAGGCATTATCAAACAATAATTATTGTAGATTTTGAATACTTTTCTTTCATTTTGTTCTGATCTAAAAATCAATCATCCTGAAGAGGATATCTCATTAATTATTTATCACCAATTTAGTAATCATTATTTGATGTTCAATTACTTAACAGGTTTCTTTGCATTATTGTGTGATGATCGAGTGTTTTTAAATCAATAAGCCCTATCAATCTATCAATACATGATGCTCTTACTTTGTATCCCATTCCGTGAAAAGTGGCACATAATTGGTATCACACCCTCTCTTAGAATTTTAGCCCATATCTCTGGATTGCAGCAACCAAATTGGATGTTGTAAATAGTATTGAAAAGCCAAGACTTCATTTATGATATGATATAAATATTACTTCACTATTTTATTTTTGTTTTACCTCCAACGAGGGCGCTTTTGCCTTAATTTGCACCATTTTTAAGGCCACTCTGTAATATGGCGAGTTAAATTGTTTTGGAAGATTTGGTAGACGTTTCATATAGAAGTCCCACGGATGCAAGAAGATGTTGGGGTATTATGGAGCCGTATTTGTGAGAGTTTTGTTCAATTTTATATAAAGTCTTGTCAATTTTCAAAGAATAGTACATAGAATTTTAAAGGAAACTGTTCGCAGCAGTCAAAAAATCACATTCACACGGAGAGAAGAATGGAATAAATACCAACCAATGTAGGTACAAATAAACACTAATCTTTCAAAATGCACAACACGATTCAAAACAATTATGACACAATTGACTTATTGTTTTGTCAATAAGATGAAATATTTTTGTTTAACCATGTTAACTAAGAATAAATATGTAATTTATGTGCATGCATCTAATTTTAATAGGCAATTTTACTTAATATTTATTTGTATTTGGGGATGATTCTTCAATAAACCTATGTAGCTTAAAACACTCAAGCGTGCCTTATACCAAATAAGTATACTGCAAAAATCAACATGAAAGTAACACTTTTTCAACATTTCAGGGTATAAATTTTTATATTTACACACACAGGTTCAGAAGGCGTTGCATAAAATTAACAGTAAAACATGCTAAAACGTGTTTTTGGTGCTAATGATTATCATGGCGTTAATCATTACTATTCACTTTAAAGCGTTTATATAGGCCTAATCCAGAATTAGCATCTGAAATTGTTACTACTCGTTGCCACTTAACTCCTTGTTTTAATGTGTTTGGTGTTAATCTTGTGCCACGGCTCGTACACCTTTACGTGCAATATATAAATAAATAAATAATAAATAAATAAATAAATAAATAAATAAATAAATAAATAAATAAATAAATAAATAAATAAGACACTGAAGTATGTTTAGAAAGAGTATTAACCGATATATTTACAGTGTATAAAGAAAATCACATGTTTAAGAATCTCTTAAGTAAAGACTATAGGTCTGGTTTTCAAAATTTAGTCGTCTAATAAAGACTATGATTCCAGTCTAAAGGTGTCTAAACCTTCCTGGGATGGTCTAAACAATGAGTTAGTCATGCACACACACACCTTCAACATGATTGTACCACGTATGGAAACCGTCTGTTACATTTCGTCCATGTATGGATGCAATTATCTGTCATTTCCCTTCGGATGGTCAAAATTGTTCAATTTGATTGTATTGAATTAGATTAACATGATTCAGTAATATAAATAATGTTATGTCTCCCCGTTGTCAACGCTGAGCTTGGGTGTTAAAAGATGTGCTATGATTTGGGGGAGAGAAAAACGGATAGAGCTTTTTATTTATATTTTTTCGTGTGGATGAGATACCAAATTTAGTTACGGCACAAGCTCTAGCTTGCCGCGTGTATAAAATTGTGATGTTAAAGCCAAATTCGAAGAGAAAGGCTACCGAGTCCGAATGTGAAATAGCGCCCTCCAGTTTCACTTACGATTTGGTGTACATAAATTATCGACCTTCTCAAAAGGGCCTTAATGGCCTTAACCGAAAATAGCCAACTGAATTTCACAAAAAGGTGAGAAAAAAATGGCTGGAGTAAGTGCGCAATTTAAGTATAATTTTCTCAAGTTGATTTTGGTTTGTGTTGTAGTAAATTTTGTCTTTTCTGTCAATTAAAATTATGTCACAAAAACCTGTATCCAATCATGATTATTTTTTTCATTTTACCGTAAACAGCTAAGTCATCACTCCAAATTAGACTTATATAATTTTCAGTTCTGTTTTTTTTTTTAAAAATTACGTATAGAAAACTGTATTAGATCGTTCAAATTACATTTTATCATAAACAGAAGCTTGTACAGCGACAGATGGGTTGCTGAAAATAACTAAGTTTTGAAAGGATGTGACCATGGTGAGAGCATGCTTAACCTGGCTTCTGTTTACAATAAAATGTCAATAATCATAAATAATTAAAATTACACTAACATTAATGGATCCAATCCACCCGTTTACAATTTACGATTTAGTGTTATTTTGCTATTTTCATCATTAGAATAAAGGCCACACATTGAAAATTGTGAGGACTTAATCGTCTCTCGGTGGTATATTAACTATACTAACGATTGAATAGAAAGTTTGCCTAAATCGTCAAGAAAGTATGTTGGGCATTTGGATCAAATAAGCAAAAAAAAACAAAACAAAACAAAAATAAAAAACAAAAAAAAAAACACCAATAATGAATTACTGAAAATCGGTTTACCCGACCAGTGGTGAATAAGTCCCGATCACATACAGGGTAAACAGGTAAAAGGGCGATAAAAGGGCTACTGATTTAGCAGACCTATATCCGCGTTGCCTTCCCAATTTGCCCTAAGAAGAAAGAGGGAAAAATCATAAGCGAACTCTTGCCCCCCCGCCTATACACTTAGTCGGGTGCTTATACACATTGCTTTTTCATTGTATAGGCCCTAGCCCTATATGGATTTCAGGCAATTTTCGTCGGAAGACAAACGTGTCAAGATTTTGCTATCATGCATTTAGGCCGTTGAAGATGCACGAGATATTTCACATCTCAGATGTCCCTAAAAAATCAAAATTCACTGATTTTTGCTTATGTAAAGCGTTCCATTCAAAAATAACCCCCCATCTGCCAAGGATTAAGCTGATAAGTGTTTCTTCTTTTGGTACCACAATTGTGAAATTTTCTAATTTCGTATATGAGCAAAATACAACATTCAGCCTATTTTTACATAGAAATATAAGCAAATCAAAAATCGCCTGTTTTCTCTCTTTTAAGACATTTCTGTAGGGCAACTACAAGCTAAGACACCTCTTTGAGTGCTCAATCTATATGAAATTATTACTTATGACGCTAATTTGGGTGCCTCGAAATCTCTCTTTGCAAACCTTTAATCAACGGAATCACTTATAAATGTTGGAGGTGAGTATAGACATCCCTTTTTTCTTTCGTTTTCACTAGCCGTTCTTTCATTCATTTCAAAGAGAAAATCTCATCAATATACAACCATTAGTAATTAGTTGCAGAAGTATAGGCCCTAGAGCGATAGAATCATTTTTCTTTCAAAATTACGACTATATACAAAATTCAATGTTAATTTGAAAGACAGCCAAACCACCAAGCTCGAATTCTGTAATCCAACCCTCACGTTTATATTAGAATGTTACAAGGAAATTTACTTAAGGTGACAAGACATATTGGAATCATCTGGAAAGCAAATGACTTGTAAACATTGGGATATATGCGGGGAAAAATCACTTTTCACCTTGCCGAGAAACAGTGGCGAGTCTGTCTAAAAACTTCACGCCTCATTACCCCATGTCAACCAGCAGGGCATTCCGCCACTAAAAACCCAACCCCGTCATCACCTGCGATCCACTTGTCGGCATCGTGCAAGATGAAAAACACTAACTTTGTGGATTTTGTAGGTCGAAGGTCAGTGGCTTTTCCAGCTTCGTCCGCCTTTCGTCAAATTTGAGCAAGTTGTTATATAGTTACCATGGTATTGGGATGAGGAAGAAAAACATCCGCTTACAAATTAAGTGACAGCAATGTATTCCACATATTTCCCTATGAACATGTTGAGTGTCTTGTTCTGCAAGGTGTTCTAAGACAATGTTTGGTATCTTCGTCTTATCCAGGACATACTCTCTGTACAATTTCACCGCTGTTGCCCTAATGAGTAATGTTCTATAAGAACTACCATGCATGCCAGGTAATCGTAACACTTTCCTTTACGCTTCGATACTATACATGCTCTGTTTCCCTATTTCCGGGGCCCGATCTGGCCCCACCACTATCTGGCCCCATGCAGAAGCGAGATGGTGAACGAACAAAGTGGGGTCATGTGGACCCCCTAACATTTTTCAAAATACTATTTCGATCTTTAATGAGTTACTGCCCTAAAATTATACCTTTGACTCATAGCTAATAGGTCTGTGTAAGCAAGCATCCATACATCTAAAACCAAGCAAAAGACATTTTTCTTTCAAAGGTTCATATACTACCCCAGGCGTGGGGCAAAATGAACCCTTGTTACAAAATAAACCCCTATTATTTTCTATGGAGCGGGGTAATATGGATCGTCATAAGTATATTTTGAATTTTCTTCAGTATTAACATTGAAAAACTTTATATCCTTTTATCATTTATATGATAAATTTAATATTTATGTGTTATCCACTTGTTTCAGGCAATTAATAGTGCTAGTATAAATGTTTAGATAAGCACATATTGCCCCAAAGTATTGGCCATGCATATTACCCCCAGATGGACACAAATGCAGTATCATGCTGTAACCAAATTAAACATGAGCGAGTACCCCAATACCCTCTAACCAGCACTTCACTTACAGAAATGAGCTGTTATGTGCATATTCTTTGAAATAAGACATGGATTTAAGGGCTAACTTAGAGATTTGAAAATAAATATTTTTGTGTTTTGAATTAAAGGCTGACTAAGAGACTTCTCGATGATGGTGTCCTCAATTTCTATCGCGTTTTTTTTTGCATATACATAATGCTTGTCCACATACTAATCACTGTGTAATAGCTAAGCTCAAAACAATGTCCTTCATATAGAAAATCGACAACTTTAAAATTCCGGATCCGGAATTCTTGTTATACACAGTTGTTATACATTTTTTTTAAAACATCAAAACGAAAAATTCGATTTACTTAAACTTTGTAATTTAGCATATAAGGTGACTATCTTCGGTTCTAGTTGATTATTTTTTCATTAAACACACCCACACACAAATTATTTCGAAATCTCCTTTATTAGATAGTCACCTAAAATAACAGGTAGACACCTAAAATGTATCCTTTTGTCGTAGTAGTGAGCATATGTGTATACCAGTACCATAGGATACTATGTGTAACTTACAATTCCGGAACCAAAATTCAATCAAAGATATGTTATGTAGACAAGCATTATGTATATCATGCAAAAATCGCGATTTGTTAGAAAATTGAGAACGCCATTCTCGTGAAATCTCGAAGTCAACCTTTAATTCGAAGCACAAAAATACCATTTTAAAATCTCTGAGTCGGCCTTAAAAATCCATGCCTTCTTTTCAAAGAATATGCACATAACAGATCATTACTGTAAGTAAAGTATTGGTTAGATGGTATTGGGGTACTCGCTCATGTTTAAATTTGCTACAACATGATACTGTATTTGTGTCCATCTGGGGGGGGGGGGGGGTAATATGACCGTAGTACTTTGAGGTAATTGAGTGTCACAAGGGTTTGATGTTTGCCTTGATATAAAAAGATAATAGACAATTTTTTCAAGAACGTTTTTTTTTTTTATTAAAAACGCCTATTTCATTCTTTAACATAGTATAGAATTACAAATAATAAATAAATAAAAAATAAACAATAAAATAGTGGCGAGCGAGGAAATCCTTATAAACTGACCGATTAATTCGACTTCAAAGACCACTTTACTGACATAACAACTTCTTTTGTTGTTTTCTGTTTACTTCTTTTTCTTTCATTTTATTAAAACAAATTACTCTTTTCTATTAGATTAAAGGCACTATCAGTGATTTAATAAATCAGAAAATCGAAAAAATCATTTTGCATGAACAAGTACAGGTACCCTAACATACTCTTCAAATGATAAGACCAGAAGCAACCTAATAAGGACAAAATCGGATATTATAGTCATTACTGTCCGTACGGACACTTACTACAACACGTAATTGAATGGAGATTCATATCTTTGAACACTGCCGATTTCTTTCTTTTCTGGCAAATCTTCAGTTGGAAAAAGTAATTCTACAGACTTAAGCTATTTCTGCAAATTTCAAATATTTGAATCTTTGAGATGAATCACTGATAGTGATAGAAAATCTTCAAATGAAACCACTATATCACTACTACCAATCTACCGGAACGACCAGAAGGAACTCAATGCTATCATAATTGTCTCTTATCTCTTATTCTCACCACACGAAATCGTGACAGAATGCCCTCTCTCGGAGGATAACGTGACACTCGATGGATCTTTTTCACTTTGCTCTCTTCTAAGTACATTTGAGGGAGTCGATAGAAAGTTGTCACAATTTAAAAAATATTCATTGACATAATCATTTGGTATCAGTATGAAAAATACATTCAACCTAGTCCAAACATGATTAGTCCTATATCAGCAGATGTCCTCTCCAAATAACGAGGGATTTATCCCCAAACCACAACCTGGTCATTCCGCACGGAACACCATCCGCATGCAAAGAGTTAACATCATAGAAAGCACTGCAGATAACTCCGGGGACTCCGAAAGCTTCGCATCCCTTGCGTACGTCACTGTACTCTTACCCTCCCAATTATCGCAAGTCACGTGACACTATAGATACAAACGCCTCAACACCCCTATAGTTAAGAAAAACACAAATAACGAAAAGGCGAATTTGATTAGCAGCCCGGGTACGTGGTAACACAAGAGGGAAAACTCCCACCAGGATAACATATTGATGAAGAACTACAGAATCTCTTGCGAAAATAATTGAGATTTCTCCACAAAGACAGCTTTTACCCTTTTGCCAAGATGATGAAAATAAGCTTTATATGTGTTGCTGAGTGGAGTCTCTAGTGTAAACGATTGGTGGCTTAACACGATCTTTTTGTAACAATGACAGTTGTACATTTAAGGGGGAAAAGAAACTGAAAATAATAGAAAACGTGTGAGTACAAGGTTACAAGTTTTTAAGCTCCGGGTAGCCTCAGCGGGATAAGTCTGTAAGAAACATGCAATCTAAAAAATTGATCCATTTCGCATCTTCGGCGTGCTCATTATTTTATAATGCTGGCGTATTATCAACACTGATGTTAATAAAGATAATAGACACGGGCCTCATGGACGAACTAAAATGGTCCCAACATTGACACGAATGACACACAAGGCTGGGACAACTATCTTTCATGCCATCCTCACGAGCATAAACGGTTTTCCTTGATTGTAGTTTCTACATTTGTTTCTCTCTTTTTTTCCAGAAATGAACTTGATTCCTTCGAGTATTTTGCTGGTTGCCTTTTTTAAGACCTTAAGAGCACAAGTCGCTTTAAGAAGAGTAATTTGTAAGCAATCTGCATGCGAGTAATAAATAAAAAATAAAAATACAAAATGAGATAACTTGAAGTTCTTGCCATTTGATATCTGATAGTGCCCTTTTCAGTTTTGCAATATTGTCAATTTGTCATATGAACTCTCTCATATATTTCTCTTTATATTATCAGACGAGTCATTAACATTTATATAGATTAATAGACAAGGTTGTTGGCATAAGGTCACTAATATCAGTTACTAAGTTAACAGATTTTACAATATTTACATTATTTGTCAGTATTATTATCAATAATTATAGCTTCGGTTTCTGTTATTCGCATCGGTCTTTATTAAAGGGCGGCGAGTATTGAGGTTAAGATAATCATCGGCTTGGTATATGACTATTATCTTTAAGATGCATTTTAAAATCACCCAATGTTACATAAGATATTTTTTTCTGCAGTATGGTCATTATATCATTTACAAATTCCGTGTGTGATCTGTACACTACACTAACAATTTTATTATTAGGATTTTCAATTCAATGAAATTGCTTTGAGTATAGATCTTTTCGTAATTTTAGTGTGACAATGTAAACACCACACTCTAAAAATATACCATATCAAAATGACTAAGAATATCTAGTGTAAAATAATGGTGTTAGGGCTGTAGCTTATATCATATGTTTTTGTACTTAATGTTCTGAATGCAACGCATCAGATGATGTGTGCCACTGAAGCAAAAGTGTTTGCCAATAATTTGAATTTGAATTTGAAATAAGTGCAGTGGCAAGTACGTACGCGTTGATAAACACGAACTGTTACAAACTTATATCACGAATGTATTCCGCTAAAGACATATTCTAATAATAAATCATGGACACGAACATCCTGAATAGCCGGGTCTCTCTAAGAGTATAATGAAAAAGAATCAACTGTACAAAAGTATCACATTTCATTCCTTAAAGTTTATTAAAAATTGTTATTACAACAAACATAAAACATAAACAACCATTTTACACACAGATATCAATCATTTAGAAAAATGAATTCCACAGAAATTACATTATTTACATAACATAAACACCACTTTCACCCATAACCACCAAACTCAAATAGCACCCAAACACATCCCACACTCACTCTAACACATTTACACAACCGCACACTGATCAGCATCACAACCACCAAAACATAAATTGCCACATAAAAAGCATTAAACACGGGAACTTCCATGTGAAAAGTTCATAAAAAATCTTAGCAAGCTGTGATCCTTATACATTTAGTCATATGGTTACAGCAGTGGTCTTTGTTTGTACCGACTGTTTCTAAATTCGGTAGGGTCAAATTTGCCCGATTTCGTACACTCTGCCTGGTGAATGGCGCCTCTTCCTTTAGGGAGCGCCCAATTGTTAAAGCATTCCAACATCATGAATAAATTTGCACCCCTAAAAATGCACCGTGGTCATTCTCCAAGGTAGTGTCAACTATGCGTTCACACTACGAAAATTCAAATTTGACCATAAAAGGGGTCAATATGAATTGTGTTGGTAAAGAAGCCTTTTCCATTGCAGGACCATAGCTCTTTATGGAATAAATTGTCAAGACACATAAGAGAAGCACAATCACCTGCAGTTTTCAAAAAACTTTTGAAATCCATATTTATTTGAGAATGTTTTTGGGGTGTTTTTGTCTATACAGCTTTTAATTTGTATAGTGCTTTGATATGTCTCAGATAAGCAGATCTACATGTATTAGTTTATATAAACTGGAAATTTATAGGTTTTTCGTGGCGTATATGCTGGGTTGAAAAATTACTCCTGCAATGAACACAACTATGTTTATACAGGGCAAATGACCCGGCATTAATGTGATATCCTCATGTGCTAGTCCGTTGCCGTGGATTCTTATGTAAATTCTATTAGAATCTTCAATATATTAGAATTTATTGTTTTGCCATTATCTCTTATATTGTAATCTCATGAAAATATTGGCAAGGGACATTAAATTGATTAATAAGTAGTAGTAGTAAGTGTAGTAAACGCAAATTTTTAAATCCGGTTTGTCGCCCGCAACGTGGGTGGCCGGATTCACCTCCATCCGTGGCAATCGCCCTTACTCCCTCCTACCACTTCGCCCGATTCAACGCATCCCCCATCCTCAACCCCAACCTCCTACTCCCTCCTCCCTTGCTTCCTCCATGTCCTCTCCGGTCGTCGGCCCCTTCCTCAAACTACCCGCCTCAAACTCAAAAGCCCTTTTTAAAACATTCTCCTCATCCATCCTCAGCACGTGCCATACCATCTTACGTCTTACGCCATTCGCTTCTCCATCGGTCTCGCCTCTTCCAAACCCAACAATCCTATCTGCATCAATCCTCAGTCCTTCTTCCTATCCATCAATTTCACACCACACCTCGCTCTTATCATTGCTCTCCCCTGCCCTCACTCCAAATCCGCCATCTCATTTATTCACTCAGGCACCATGTCTCACTCCTCCCATACAGCATCATGATCTCACACAACTCATGTACACTCATCCCTTTTCATCTTCAAAATCTTCAAAGGAAATCTTCTGCCAAGTAACAACTCTCCACATTTCTCTAAACTTCACCCCCCCACCTTACTCTGCCTTTCACTGCCGCCTCACATCCACCACCCCGCACTAATCCTGGTCACACCTAGTATGGTTAACCTCCTTCACTGTTTCCACCTCGTCCACAACGTTTTCCACCTCCTTCCCCACTCCCTCAACTCCCTCTTTGCATCTTCCACACCAAGTCTCTTGCCAAACTTTGGTCATCTCTTCATCTTTGTGCATCTCCCAGAATCCATTTTCCACATTTCTCACACCCACACTGAATTTGTCCCTTCCCCTCTTTTCCACATATTCCACATGGTCCACCTTAACTCACTAACACCTCCCCCTCCTCCCCACTCCCCATCACTTCGTCTTCCCAAGGTTACCTTCAGGCCCTTACTCTCAAATGCCTTCTGCCTTTTCATTTCTCCAATTGCATTTAACCACTTCTTCCTGACTGACTCTCTCAACTGCCGCTTCCACCACATCAGCCTCCACCCTCTGTCCCATGCCATTCCCACATGTCCATTGAATTCACGCAACACAGAACTAATTCACGCCCACTTTGCCTATCCCATTCCCCTGCCTCTCATCATAAAAATGCTCCTTCTCTTCAGGCTTTCTACCGCTCTGCGGAGCATAGCCGCATATGTGCCTCACTACCTCCTCCTCAAAAGCCATTACACTGTCATCACCCTATCGCTACTCCTTCTCACCTCCACTAACTTCTCACACAGTTCCTCCTTAACCAACCTCCTCCCTTCCTGTACACCACACACATCAACCTTCCTCTTCCTAACTCTTCGCACCAAATCTCTACACCCTTCCCTCTCATGCTCCCTACATTCAGACTTCCACCCTCACCCCGAGCCGTTCGTCAGGTTTTAAGCCGCATATGCAAGCAACGCTTGCGCGGCCCGGGCGATTCCTTTCACCTTTCTTCTTATGGTAAGTAGGTGACACCCACCCCAACATTCGGGCCTGGTTGGTGCCTCTTTTATTTGTCTTCATGAGGATTTCTTGGAGCGGTTTTTTTTAATCGGCCGGATGCCTTTCCTGACGCGAACCACCGGTTATCGGCGGCGTGTGGCCCTAGCTTTGGGATTCCCTCCCCCAATGCAGGCATCATGTAAAGCATTGCTGGATGAACCGCCTTTATCTCTCCAGAGCTGGCGCTTTTACAGGTAGATTTTATTTTTAGTTCTCCCAGGGTAACCAGCTACCTCCTCATCGGTTTTCTTAACAAAACACCTGATGGGGGAGTCGGTTTAGCCGCCGACAACCCGACCCTAGGACAGGTAGTACGGTTACCATGATACCAGTAGCCGGTCCTCCTGGCCTCCTGGCCTCCTGGCCTGAAGAACCTGACCTGACATGAGGAGCTATAAAATTGAAAACGAGCAATTGGTTTAAAGCTAACAAATTATCTGTTTGATGCAACTATTAAAGGCAAATTATGATTCTGGGAATCCACTTATAACTTTTAAGCAGTATTTGGGGTTCTGCCCAGGATCGCAAAATGACCAAGAAATTAAGATCTTTTCTAAGTCAATACGTATTGGAAAAAGGATAAAATCGTACGTATAGTTTCTTGGGATTGTTAAATGTGCAACGAGAGATTTCACATAACAGGTTTGTATCTAAAACAAATGTGGAAAATTTGATTTTTCCACTAATGTAAAGCTTTCTATCAAAAATGTCCCAATATGAAAGCATTAAGCTATGGAAACAATTCTAAGTACAAAAAATTGAAATTTCTAATTCAATATAGGAGCAAATACAAAATTCAGTTATGTTTTATATTGGAAATTAGGAAATGAAAATTGCCTTTGTTTCATTCCAAGCATTCTGTCGCCAAAGGACAGGTGGAATCTATTTTGTGTCTGTATCTATATGAAATAACACATTGAGGGAATAATGGGTGGGCTCAAAATCTCTCGTGGCACCTTTAATAGAAGAATGCCGCACCTGAAAAAATAAGTCGTATTGCTTGTTCTATCAAAAAACAAATTCCAAAAAACATCTGCAGGTATTTTGATCAAACTTAAGCATTTCATCCCAGATCGTATTACTTTTTTTCTGATTGGTACTTTTATATTCTACATACAAAGCTTCAAAAAATAGGGGCATAACATAATCTTAAATAGTACAACAGGTTGCCAAATATAACATATAAACAGACTTAGGTGTTTTATGGATAATGCATTTGAGGGATTATTTCAAAACATTAGGATCACACGGCTGCCAGAGAAGAGAATGTCAATGATATGCTGTAACAAAAAAACATTACTGACTGGTCAGTTAAGACATGGTCCAATTCGCTGGAATTCATTGACTCGAAACCTTAAAGGGGATGGACAAATTTAAGTATAAAGTTTTCATCTTGCTAGAATGGCATCCACCCAAAATCCACAATCCGTTTTGATGACTGCGAGATGAAAACATGATTTGTAATCCTGTAAATTCATATGGTCGAGCGAAAAAAATGGGGCACATTTTTGCTCATTAACTTCCAAACCAACACCCTTTTATGTCTAAGAGTTCACAGGGTAAGTAATGGGGTAAATGAACAAAAAATAGTTGCGTTCTTTAGATTCCAAATTTTTGAACACTTCCAGTAAAATCTGGGTTTAGGGACGAGGCTATGAGCGAGTGGGCCTCAACATTCAGTTCAAACATTTCCCGATGAAAACAATTCAAATATTAATTATTTCACAAATCTTTAGCTTTACTTCCGAGCTTTCATGCTGTATGTTAAGTCTTGATTCATTATATTTGCTTCTTATATTAGTTCTTTTATTCTATAGAACATCTAATTACACTTCTCAGTATTGTTTTGTCAAACATCTGAGGATGGCATGCCTTATGGGCCTTTCTATCATTTCTCCGTAATTATTTGTCCTTGTTAACATTTTCCTTTGTGTATGTGCATTGCATATGTATTTATAATTATTGGAATAACAAAGTATTAGATTAATCTATAACAGCCTGTATCTAAGCATATATTTATAGTTGTATTGTTGGTCGTCACACCGTGTTTGCTTTTTTATTTCTGGGTGATAGTCGTCTATCAATGTTGGACATTGTATCAGTTTTGCCAAGCTGCATGTGCCTCTGCCAGTTGTTTGTATCGGAGTTCGATGCCAGCATCCTAAATGGGGAAATGGGAAAACTTCCCTTTACTTAAAAACAGGCGATTTTTTAATCATTTTATCTGTAATTGTATTGGTTAAAATGATTTGTTCATATGAAAGGCTAGGGTAAACAATGTTTCAATCGACTACTTTTGCAGACCATGATTGACAAAGTACAAAGTAATTCAAAAAATGAAAACCGCAAACCTCAAATTGCAAGACAGAAATAACGAATTATTGTCAAAACATGTCGGATTGGGCTGGAAATTAATATAAAATATTAAAAATAAAAAAAACAACGAAGCAGTGCAATACAATTAGACACATAATCTTCTTTTCATTAACTTTCCTTGTACTTCCAGAATCCTTACGTTACCCCCTTCTCTACTCAGAGTCACACTCACTGCGTGTACACGTATAATATAATGGTCCCTTCTCGGAGGTGTCGTGAAATGGGCGTAGAGGAGAACCGGTCAACTAAGAGTCATGGCTTTCCTTCTTTGGGTTGTTGTTAAAGGACCAGCGAAGGTGCACTCTGCTAGGAGGTCAAGAAGAAGGGGATGAATGATAAGAAAAATGACGTTATTACTTTAAAGGAACATTTGGTGTGTATTATGGACTTTTCGGCCTGGTTTGAAATGTATTAATTCTGTAGCTCCAACCCGACTGGGAAAGTACTGGAGTTCATTCAGGATCAAGTTTTGTTTTCAAACATGACACATCCTTTATGAATTTAGAAGTATGTCTGGGGGACTTAATATATTATCGCAATATGGAGTCTTGAGGTAGAGGAAGTGGAATAGAGGAGGGCGAATAAAAGACAAAAGAAAATGTTATATTTATTATTATTATTATTATTATTGAAGTATTTGTTATGGGGTTAAAGCGGTGGTGAGGACACGTAACGGGCCTGCGCAAACGGCCTCGCTTTCGTTATTTTTTAATCACGAAAGCGAGGTTGGTAAATTGACTTGCGGAGGGTTGGCGAAGGGGCCAATTCCGTAATATGGCGTTCCTGAAAAATATAGAACGCGTACAAAACAAACATAATAATCAGTGACCAATCCATCACCAATCAATAACATCACAATGGCACTGAAGATCTGTGGATGCAGATCGCAGACACCGAGCTCCAACTCTAAGTCGTGAGTAATCTGTTAATTCTTCGTTTTCTCTAAACATAATAATCCAATGAAAAACACAATTAAACAAGACTGCGAAAACTATACAACCCAGCTAAACGAAACTGGATAAAGCCTTTCGGAAATAAGAGTTCCATTATGTACCCCCTCGAAAATTCATAAAGGAAAACATTATACATTTATTTATGGCCTACCCGAACAAAAGCCCTAATCATCATAAGGCCAAAAAAACCTGTACAACTTTCAAGGGGTACATTACTGGAACTCATTGCAAACCTTTCTTACATCACCTGGGAGATCATTCCATATCTTTCGAGCACCTATGACAAATGCGGCATCCATATCCACACGAGCTCTAGCGTGGAATACAATACGGAGTAATATTTCAAGTGGGTTTGTGTGTGTGTGTGTGTGTGTGTGGGGGGGGGGGGGGGGTAATTATTCAAAATTCGTGCTCCCCTCCTATACCCTTCAGAAATGTAATAAATTGAATTATACAGTATGCCGTGTTCACCTTTGCAATGTTTCTTAAGAAACATGTGATGTTGGCCAAAATTATATTATTATATTAAGGCAAAATGTCTGTTTACGCCACCGGTAACATCAGAGCATAAGCGAAGTCGATGTCTGAGGCCAAGACCGTATATCTGCACTGATAATTTGATGATATTAACCAGGCAGTTAGGAGTTGATTATGGATAAATTAAAAATTATAAAGAAAGTGTATCCTTTGCTTTGCTTAAAGAGACACTGGCACATTTGAAAAATAGTGCGCCCTCAAGATTTTTCAAAATCGATATTTTTGCATGGTTGTAAAGCTTTTATATACAAAAGCCCTCACCCGAAATGATTAAGACCAAATCGCTTCCTTATGGGTAAACAGAACGATTTTAAATTTAACGTCGCCGGCGACGTTAAATTCAGCAGACGCCGAAAAAGGCGTTTAACACAAGAACAAACACTCCGTATGCATTGTTTCTCACGCTATGCACACTGTTTGACTGGTCTATAACCTTTGTGGTTTAATATCAGTGAGTACGAGTCAAAAATAGTTCATGTATATACACTTTGTGATAAAGGTATGGAAAAAGCTTAAAAGGTTGGCCTACAAATTACCTGGATGAATTTTCCTCAGATCAATGTCCCTATCTTTTTGGGGGTATTTATGTGTAAAAAATCTCTGTCTTCCAAGGCCTAGATATCCATTTGGAGCAAATTGAAGAAGAAATTTTATATTTTGTGAAAATGTGCCAGTGCCACTTTAATGTGGGAGCCCCACTGTAAGTTTCCATCAATACATCCTTTCTGTAATTCCTAATTGTCAACATCCTAGCGTGATGCGGGAGCCATGTTTCGGGATGGTCATCGTGGGGCCCACCTCTCAAGGCAAGCGTAATGCCTCTCTTTGCTTATATTTAAAAATGAGATGAAAGAGAAGCATTACGCTGTCCTTGAAACAAGTCAGGGATGTGGCCCTCCCGAAACTTCCTAGTGTTTTGATTTAATTCTTTTTATAATATACTCAACACCCTACAACACTTTTGAAGCTGTTAAGTGTGATCATGGAATTATCTCTTGCAGGAGCCGGATAAGTATCGTCAGAGTAAAACCCCCTCCCAGAGATCCCATGAAAACAATTGTCTGGTGGAAGGTAGTGGGAGATACAAAGCTTTGTGAGCAGTATATACTGTAGCAGTACATAACAGGTTCAATACTCTTGTTGATGAGCTTCAAGACAACTCCAGCACAGTATGATGCCTCACTTCAGCCAACAAAGAAATTGCATTGGAGAGGCTACCTTGAAGAAAGAAGCCCCCCCTACTACTGCCTTTGCCTCAGACGACAATCAGCAAAGCCAGAGAAAAACTGAAATCTGCAGCCAAGAAGCACCGTACTAAATCCACCAGAAGCTCCAAGCAGAACCTTCATGCTGCTAGGTTGGATTGCTTACACCGTGGTGCTTGGCCAGGTGAGGAGCAGTGTTAAGTCTAAGGGGAACCACCTTGACACCCTCCATCTTGAAAACAAGCATGCTTACTGCCCTGGAGGCCCCGAGGGAGCTGATGATAAGAAAGGAAAGTACCCAAACTTTAAAATAATCAAAGGTGAAACAGCTGAGGAGCGCCTTGACACATGGTTTCAGCACTTTAGTTCTCTACTTGGCAAACCAGTTCAGAATAACATGTCACTATAACCTTGACGAACTTTTCTTCAATCACAAGATAGCAAGACACCCTTCCTCAGACTGAACATTTTACTAGAGGAGCTTCAGATCGGTCTGAAGAAACTGAACAACACCAAGACGCCTGGTCCCGACAGCATTCCTGCAGTAATGCTGGAAGAATCCACTATTCCATGATCAACTGTTAGAATTTTGTAACAACACCAACATAGGAAACAAACCAGCTTCCTTTTCAACATCGTTCATCATTCATCTACCAAAGAAAGGCGACCTGCAGAGAAATCACACTGTCACCACTGGCCTCTAAGATCTACAACTCAATGCTGCTCAACAGAATTACTCCTGACATAGATCCCATTCTCAGACGGAACCAGAATGGTTTTCGCAAAGGCAGATCAACATTACCTCAGATACTTGCCCTCAGAAGGATAAAATAGAGTTGAGAATTTCCAAGAGAAAAGCTTCAATTGTGTTTGTAGACTTCTCTAAGGCTTTTGACAGTGCAAACAGCTATGTAATGCTGTATATTCTTACCAACTACGGTGTCCCAGACGAGTCAACGCAATTGCCATCATGTATGATAACCTATCTAGCTTTTTGCAGACCATGGATGGGCCCACAAAGGAGTTCCTAACAACCACTGGAATCCTCCAAGGAGATACTCTTGCTCCCTATCTCTTTGTAATCGTGTTTGATTGCATCCTCAGATAGGGGCTTGACATCATGAACGACAAAGGACTCACCATCAAACCCAAGCGTTCTAGACGTCACTAAAGTCAGTATCTCACAGACCTTGCACGCAGATGATCTAGCTCTAACAGCCGATCTGATATGTGTTGCACAAGATCTACTAACAGCACTTGAGAATGCTGCAGACAAAGTCGACCTACATCTAAATTCCAAGAAGACGGAATATGACCGTCAATGAGGAAGATGATCATCAACCTATCTGCATTACAGATGGTATACCCAACTCAAAGAGGTCAGGGACTTCAAATACCTAGGGTCCTATGTTTCTGACAGCAAGAAAGACTTCCTGTCAACCAAAGGACAAGCTCGGAATGTCTGCAATAAACTACACCACATATGGCAATCTGGTATCTGTAATTCAACCAAGCTGAAGTTCTTTAGAGCCTGTGTAGAGAGTATCCTGTTTTATGGATCTGACCCGGGATCTGAGACCTGGACCATGAAGAAAGAGCTACATCCTGCAGGATAGACTGGATGGCACCTACCACCAGGCTTCTTGTGCGAGTACAAAACATATCCTGGCGTGAGCACATGACCAAAGCACAGATATATGGAGATATCCCTCCAATTTCATCAAGTTGTCTCAGACGTCACATATTGAAAGTTACCGTGCCAAACAGGAAACAGGGGTCGTCACCCCTTTAACTACATTGATGTGATTGCTCGAGACATCCAGCAGGATCTGACATCCCCAACTTAATGACAAACAGGGACATTTGGCGCTACATGGTGAACAGTATCTCGGCTGCGGCCGTTAGATATACACTGCTAAATCAGTTGCTTAAAAAGTTGTGTAAAATATGGGGTTGTTAAACATATGAACCTACCAACTAGTTGTGTAAGAAACAAATTAAACAAGTTGTGTAAATTTGTGTACACATTTACAGAAGTTGTGTAAAAAATTGCACAACTTGTTTAATAATTTTCCTTACACAACTAGTTGGCATAGGTTCATATGTTTAACAATCCCATATTTTACACAACTTTTCTAAACAACCGATTTAACAGTGTAGATAATATACTGACATACTCTTCTGTAAAAAAAAAGACCTCCACTCTTGCGCCTTTTTTTTGGCTTGCTAAGAAATTTTTCCAGTTGAACAAAGATATATTTATTTGCTTCAATGTTTATGAATATTCAATCTTTGAGGTCCGCTATTTTTTATTGAGTGTGCGCCCCCGAGGTAGTACTAGTGCTAGAAAGATTATTGTAAATTTGAAAGAATTGTCTTGAAAATGAAGCAAATTGTGAATGAATAATGCTTCAAAATATAAAACAGCAAACTACACTTATAGAGTTTGAAGAAAACTGAGTATGAGTGTGAAAAAAGTTCTGGCCCACTAGTAAGAAATTCAGTGTTGATGATAGCATTCTACCTTGAAAAGGGCGATCTACAGGGTGCACATAAAAATGGACCCTGATTGTGCGCGCCATTTTGCACCTTTAAGAAACACAAGTCTCAATATATCAACGGAAAGCTTATCTTATTTGCTTTAATTTACTACAAAAATCATTCATAACTTAATGGTGTAAAAGCCCGTGATAATGGTAAGATTTATTTCAAACAATTTTTTTTAGAGATGTGACATATTTTGGTCTATAAATAAACACAATAAATTTTTCTACCTCAAAAAGTTGTACCGATGTTTGTTTCTTCGTATGGTATGTTGCATTCAACTCTTCCAGAAACTGATACAGTATGAAGTTACTTTATTTTTGACATTATGTTTATGACTTTGTTGTCAATGGATGGCTATGGGTTTCCTCTATCCAGTGATACCAAAATAAGTAACAGCATTCCCAGCACTTTGCTTCTCTGACGTCATAATGCACTGCGCCCTCGCAAAATTTGGTAAAATCACTTTTGTGTACAAAGTGTAGGAAAAAATCGAATTTTGTCTAAAACTCACACCAAAAAAAAAATCAATTTTTACCGGCATTTTTGACCAAAATAAGATACTTAAAATGAAGTTTTAGCTCAATAACACATTACCATAGACCTGGGTAAGGTGATGGGTCCAACTTTTTACCGCTAAAACTAGTCTCATGGAGGATTAAATGTGCGCAAAGGATGTAACAACGATTACCTAAAAACATTTTGCGACACAATCGCGCATTGTTTTGCACCGGGAAAAAAAATCGAGTGATCGGTTGCAACACCTCGCGACCCCTTGTTAGAGAAGGCTTAATAAGTCGTGCCGTATAGTAATCAAACTTGGTTTGGTAATTATAACTTATTTTGCATCTGGTTATGTATTCATCATGGTGTTTGCGAGCAGGCTTTTTTTACAAATGAAAGTTATGTGTTGTATACCTCTTAATTAAAGTTGACACACCTAGAGCTCTAGATGGACGCACATCGGGAAAACTTTGTTGGTTCCCTATTTCTTCCGTTCCAATTTGGATACAAAACAGTCCGAAGTGTCTTTAAGGAAACCTGACGCATTTAGGAAAACACACACATCACCGTGCGTAGGCCTATGTTTATTTTCCCTAAATACATATCCCATACCATGTATTGTTACATATAATTGACAGGTATATCGTATGTAAATACAACAAATGCATACAAGTTATAGTAAAACATAATTCATCATCAAACATGTGATATTTTTCGAATTAAGGGGGATAAGAAGACGGGGATTAGCCTATATTCGGCTGACCGATATCGTAACTAAATGTTGTATTATGTTTATGGCTTTGAAAGGTAGGCTATTCGTCATTCTGGGACCCACGCGTAGCTGCCAATACTATCTTAGTCATGTTAGTTAGGGAGCTCGGGTCATGTACCTTACGTATAATACTTAGTCTGCAATACGCAGGGACTCAATCATCCAGCTTTTTAAGTTTTTAAAGAATTGTTATCAAAAGGGGTGTGTTTTTTCCCTTCCTGTGTTAATTTATTATTTGACTGTGATTTGATTTATTGTGATTGTATGTTTGTTTGGGGTTTCGGGTTATTTTATCAAATTTGTCAATCTGCTTATTATTGATTTGATTTGTTGATTGTTTGCTTTATTTTGCTTTCATTTTGCTGACTGTATTCTTGATCCTCTTTTGTTCACTTGACATGTCTTTTTGTCTTTTCTTTGGTTTTTGGCTTTTGCTGTGCTTCTGGTTGCTTCGCACTGTTTGTTTTGCTTTAGTCCTTGGTCTCTTCATTTTGCTTATTTTCCTCATTTTGCTTATTTTCTTCATTCTTCGTTTCGATTTGCTTTCATGAACTTTTTTTGCTTTGCTTCACTTTAATTTTCTTTGGGCTTGCCTTGATTTGTTTTGCTTTGTCTTGCTTGTCGTCTATTTTCTGTGCTTTTCTTAGCGTTCCTTCGCTCTACCGGTTTTTGCTTCATGTAGTCCATCTAGAAGGTCCCTCCCTCTCCACTGTGTTCGCTTCCCCCGTGACCTAGCCACCAAAACTTTCTTGCTATGCATTGCTTTATCTCGCCTCTCCTCTCCACTTTGCCTCACTATGCTTTGCTATGCTTTATATTATTACCGTATGCTTTACCGCTCTTCACACTGTTGTTGTATGTCTTTTGGTTTTGTTTGGCTTTTCTATGATTTGATGTTTCCTTTTGTTTGCTTTGCTTAGTTTGTCTTTCTTTTGATGAATTATTCCCACTTCACACAAAAATAATCACAATAATTAAACAATTACACAAGCTTTATGAACGTTACACAAGCTATGTAAGCATAGAACTCCACAATAATTAAGGAAAAGGTTTTACCAGAATTAAGTAAAATATACCTCAATTAAGTAAAATGTCACTGTTATTTAGCATATTATTATTAAGTTCTGTGCTTACATACTGTCATGTATTTTTTTTTCTGTGTTGATTCAGTCACGCTTGACCCAATGGGTACGTCGTCCAATCCCAATTGGTCCAATCCCATTTCGTCCAATTGTAATTGGTCCCCGTTCGCCCCAATTCCCATTTGGTCCAATTCGTATTTGGTCCCCAATTCCCATTGTTTCCCAATCCCAATCGGCCCAATACCATTTTGGTCCAATTCTCAGTTGTTTCCAGTTCCCATTTGGGTAATTCCCATTTGTTTCACAGTCCTCCATTGATCCAATTCCCATTAGTCCAATCCCCATTTGGTTCCAATTCCCATTTAATTAATTCAATTCCCTTTGGTCCAATTCCCCCTTATCCTATTCCCATTGGTCCAATTCCAAGTTCACAAAAACCCAATTTCCCTTTGGTCCACTTTCCCTTTGATTCATTTCACACTTTGGTGCAATTCCACCTAGTCCAATTCACATATGTCCATTGGTCTAATTCCCACTAAGTCAATCCCATTTAATCAAACTCCTACTTGGTCCAATTCCCGTTTGGTCCAATCCCACTTGGTCCAAACCCTAAAATTAACCATAACTCTATAACACTTAACCCTAACCCTATATAGCCCTAACCTACCTCTAACTCTTAACCCAATCCAAATTATATAGCCCAATAACCATTAACCTAACCCTAACCCTAAAATTATTTTCTCAAATGTCCCTTCGGCTATTGGAAATCAGCCTTTAAATTGAACGAAATTGG
Source organism: Ophioderma brevispina (assembly GCA_023653785.1). Taxonomy (NCBI): domain Eukaryota; kingdom Metazoa; phylum Echinodermata; class Ophiuroidea; order Amphilepidida; family Ophiodermatidae; genus Ophioderma; species Ophioderma brevispina. The sequence continues at coordinate 31,326 of JAMKCH010084457.1, read as the reverse complement.
ACGAAATGAGAATTGGACGAAATGAGGAATGTCCCAAAGTGGGAATTGGGCCAAATGGGAATTTAAACCAAAGAAATTGGATCAAATGGGAATTGGACTAAGTGTGACTTGGACAAAATAGAATGGATCAAATGGGAACTGGAACAAGTGGGGATTGGTCGAAAAGAGAATTTTATTAAGTGGGAATTGGACCAAATACACTCTAAGAAAAAAAAATTAGAACCCTTATTTTGTCCTCTATACGGAACTCTTTCTCAAGGTGCTAAACAAACTAAAATGGCTCTCTATGCAGTAAGGAACCATATCATTTTTTGGTTCTTTTAATTAAGAACCATTTTAGAGTTTAAGAACTTTTTTGTTCTAGAGGAACCTTAATGTATATGGTTCTCTAAACAGAATTAATAGTTCCGTTAAGAACCCTTAAATGCTTGGTTCTGTGAAGGACCAAAAAAGGGGTTTCACGTGAAGAAAATGTTTGCACTTTCAAGTATTAAAACATGTTAAAACATGTTTGTTGTCCGTTAGCATTCGACGTAACCTTCCACTGCCTTTTTTAAGTAACATTCCTTTATTACAACCTCGTAATATGAAATTGAACGTGGTATTGATGTGTAGCTCAGAATCTCCCAAGTTTATGAGACTTTCAACCAGGCAAGAAAATGAACTGTTCTTGAGAATGCAACAAAGCACCTTGATTTTGTTATTGCTTATATTATTTAGCTTTTGAGACGAATTTGTCAATTAAGTATATTATATGGTCTTGCTAGCAAATTTTGTATACGTTACCTGCACTAACCAATATATAGGGACAAAAGCGAATAGGAGTGTTAATTCTCTTAATTGACCTTCGGTTTCACAGCGAATGCACGCACGGGGGACTGGCGGGAATGGCAATTACCAGACAAATCTGGCTAAGAAATTAACACTTCTTCGTTGGATCTTTTGTTGAGTAAAAAAGTACACTAAAACGACATCAAGCTGAAAATGTGAGTGATTGGCTGCCTATTCAGGTATACTGTCCCCCTATTTTTTTATTAAATTATTCGACTTTTATTTACTTCTTGACAAAAAGGTCCCGTGTGATTTACAATGTCAATGTCAATTAATATACACTTTAGTGAGATATTTACAGTATTTTACCGAAGTACCACAATATTAACCCTGCGAAATGTCCCTATACGACAATCGCGTTAATGAGCCTAATATCACAAATGGACTGGCAACCTTGACCAAAACGCGCTGTCTGAATACCCCTAAGAATACAATCGTAAAAGCCATATTATAGAAACAAATTGAATTACAATACTGTAGTCGCCACGGAACAACAAGATTCCACTAAGTTAATCCATTGTTTTGTGTTCTAAAGCTTAATTACTGCTACTTCTTTTTATCATCAGTATACTAGTCGTGACCTTGGCCGCCTTGTGGTTTAATGTCATGTCTTGGGATCTTTATTTTTTAGTACTATTATTCTGTAGAATAAAAATCAACTTAATCACCGAGTAGGAAGCAACAATGCTTCGTAAAACCGGGTCATGGGCGTGACTGGTCGATGTGCTTTTTACAGATTTAACTTTTTGATTTCTGGAAAAGAAGAGAGGAAGTCACATTGTTTTTATCAAGACAGTGTTGGATCAGTTAAATGAAAGACCACGTACAGTAGGCGTGAAGGTTTATTTTGATTGTTGACACCCACGTGATATTTTGGTATGATATAAAATTATGTCCATGAACTTTAAGCTTAACAGCATATTTTGTTATTTTGGGTTTTAAAAATTTTGGATATAAATTTATGTCCATGAACTTTAACCTTAACAGCATATTTGGTTTTAATATATTTTTCTATTTCAAATATTATGGGTAATTTCAAAATGATTGTACATATAGCTCATTATCTGAAATGCTATAGACAAAAAATCAAACGCTGTAAAAATTATACTATAAATTGTACAGTATTTTACTAGCAGCAATATTCTGCCAACAAAATACCTTTTGTGTGTTTAAAGAATGTAAACGTCATTCTACACTATTTTGAATTGTTAATTATACGATTGAAAACAGTAACAAATATTGTAAATTTTACAGTATTATACGGGCATCCATTCTGTAAAAAATACAACATGTACAGTTTTTTGACAGTTTATATTTACAACAAACTGTAAATTTTACAGTTACGCGGTATTAAAAAGGTCTTCATTGGTAGACAGGTTTACAAAGTTGAGTGGTCGTCAGTATTTTTTATTCCCCATAACACAAATTTATCGTATAATATTTTGTTTTCATTTTTTAGGAAAGTTTAGTTCCAGATTGACGAAATTGCCCTGATTTTAAAATAAATTGGCATCAAAAAGACTTGATTCATATACCAGAATGCTGAGACTCATATTGGTGGCACATCCCCGTGTGGTCGTTTATTTTCAGCATCTATTCGGATCAGATGCTTGGCCTAACTGAGAAAAACATAGATTAAGAAAACTCAAAATAGATATTTGTGGTCTGTCTTTTAGAGGACGGCCTTCACATTTTGCGGTAAGACAATGTTTGTGGGTGGTTGTTGGTGGTGGCGTGGTGATGGTGGCAGTGGTGAGGTGGTGGTAGTGGTGATGGTGGGATGGTGGTGGTGTGTTTGTGGGTGGTGGTAGTGGTGATGGTGTGGTGGGGGTGATGGGTGGTGGTTGATAGTATCGTTATTGGTTGTGGTGGTGGGTTGTTGTGGTGATGGTGGTGGTGACTGGTTGGTGTGTGGTGGTAGTGGTGTATGGTGGTGGTGTTGGTGGTGGCCTCGGTGATAGTGCGTGTGTGGTGTGAGGTGGTGGTGGTGGTGATAGTATTGTGATTGGGCGGTTGTGGTGGTGGGGTTTGTGGTTAGGTGGTGGTGATGTTGGTGGTGATGGTGGTGTGGTGATGGGTGGTGGTGGCCTCTGTTATAGTCGTGGTGATGGACGGTAGTGGATTAGTGTAATGATGGCTGTTGTGGGGTGGGGTGTTGTGGTGATGGTGGTGGTGAGGTGGTGGTGGTTGGTGTGGTAGTGGTGATGGTGGGGGTGGCCTCGGTTAGAGTGGTGGTGATGGTGAAGGTAGTGATAGTAGTGGTAATGATGGCGGTTTGGTGGTGGGGGGTGTTGTGGGATGGTGGTGGTGATGGTGATGGTAGGGTGGGTGAGGTGGTGGGTTTGGTGGGTGGTGGCGGCGGCGGGTGAGGTGGTGGTGGTGGGGTATTGGTGGTGGTGATGGTGGTTGGTGGATGGTGGTTGTGGGGGGTGACGGTTTATGTGGTTGCAGTGATGGTAATGATGGTGGTGTTGTTGTGTGGGTGGTGGTGGGGGTAAAGATAATCGCTGTGGTGGTGGTGATGATGGTGGATGGCGTGGTGGTGGTGGTGGTGGGGGGGTAAATAGTTGGTAATGATGGTGGTGGGGTTGTGCTTAGTGGTGGTGGTTGGTGATGATGATGATGTACATATTTTTTTATGCATAATCCTAATTTATTTATTACCATGCATTAAAAGCACTTGAAACATGTACAGCTTCGGGGTGATTGTGGTGGTGGTGGTGGATTGGTGTATAGCGGTTGATGGGGGGTGGTGGTGCTGATAGTGGTGTGGTTGGTGGGGTGGGTGGGGTGGTGGTGTTAGGTGGGTGGTGGTTTATAGTGGTGGGGCGTGGTGGCCGTGGTGGTGATGGGGGTGGTGGGTTGATGACGATGATGGTGGTTGTTTTAGGTGGGGCGGTGGTGGTGATGTGATGGTGGTGGCGGCGGCGGGTGGTGGCGGTGGTGGTGGTGATGGTGGTGGAGTGGAGGTGAGGTGATGTGGGCGGTTTTGTTGATGGTGGTGGTGATGGTGGTGATGATGGTAGTGACGCTGGTGGTCACGGTTGGTAGTGGTAATGAGGTGGTTAGGTGATGAGTAGGTGGCTTTTTCCTTAAGAATATAAACTTCTTGTCAGGTATCTGCAACATATTCTGTAAAAAAGATTGAAGCAAAACTATTTCACCTGATTCTCCAAAACTGTTCTCCAAAGCAAGGACTCCTTGCAGGGACCTGAATTGCCCATCCGCAATTCGGCATATATAATACCTTCCGGAAGTCTCCGTAACCTAGCCCAAAAGCATAGTTTCCACTCCATTGCATCTTCCGTTGTTACATATTCCATGCATTAATCCTAATTTTTCTAGGAAATTCATTATAACGCCAATTAATTTGAAACGTACAATATGTCATTTTATTTTTTTAAATTTGGAACGACGGTTCTTGTTTGGATGTTTTGTGTATACCATGTTATACGTATATGCATGAGGGGACTGCGTTCGGTTATATCAACCTTTGTCTAAAACCAGTTTGTAAACAAGTCGGTTTGTTTTAACCGGGGGCGGGGGGTAACCCCATAGATTTTCCATATCACCCCCTAAAAATCACACAAACGATCACTTTTTTCCATTTTTTGTGCTAACCTAAAACAAGAAAGAAAAGACACAAATTTAACTCACAAATAAAGATTGGGCTCAATAACATGTGAAAAAACTTTAATGATAGAGCAATTGGATTGGTGTATCCCAGTTACACTGCCTGCGAGTAAAGGGGAGGCTACACCAACCACCCCCACACACGTAACTTTGACGGCTTATAACCTAGCGGAGGGGCAAACCCCTGGTTTAGACGGGGTTAAACATTACACTGGCGGGGTGGTGTGTTTAAAATGAATGTACCACGGGGTGTTAAATTTATCACCGGTCCGTTTTCACCACACCAATGGTGTTAAATGGACACTGGGATTTGTGTTAAATACGTCAATATGACATTGTGGGTGTTATTTTTGACACCGTTGGCTGGTGTTATTTGCTGGTATTCCTATGTGACACCATTGGGTGATGATTTGCTTCTGATGTCCAACACCACTGATAGAGGACCACACATGCGGGTGTTAATGTAACATCATGATTGGTGTTAGAGATAGTTGGTGTAATATCCTACATTAAAGTAAGAGTTATTATTGTTGCTTTTGTTGTTTTTCATCTCAAATAATATATCACTTTGATCTACAATGGTCTTAAGCCATTGTTTTTGACACCATATCAGTGTTAATCAGCTTTAATTAACACAAATAAAACCATCGGATGTTAACACCAGAGTGTTGCATATTTAACACCGGAGTTTTTGCAGTGTACTTAGAATGTTTACATGCCATGCGCATTGCGTGTACGTGCGTCTTTGAATTATGTTGTTCCCAATCGGTCCATGAACAAAAACACTTCACATTCCACACACAAGCACGTACGTATGGTACGTTTTAACACCAAGTCGGTGTCAAGCTTTTGATTGTTAGTTTCTGGTGTTGAAATTTAGGATTTAACACCGCTCGGTGTTGCTGCGCAATTTTAATTATGTATTTTGGTGATCTGCATATGAAATGTTAGCGGTATAATAAGTTATATTAGAAGCAAACAATAACAAAAGCAAACATTTTCTACTAAAATGTCAGACGTTACAAATATAAATGTTAAAGGGGCATTTCGTGATCCACAACCTCGTCCCCCGACTTACCTAAAAAAAGTTGAGATTTTTTATATCATCTGAACCGTTAGCCTTAGTAATTGACGTATACCCAATCTTACGTGTAAATTCGGTGGTATTTGTTAGAAATTTGCAATTTTGTATTTTCTTCCCGAAGGCCTAAACAGACAGAAATTACAGCACAGTGGGCCATGGGACGGTGGGAAACAAGCAATTGCTCATAACACAAAACCGCAAGATCGGGATCAACTCAAATTTTGTGCATAAGCTTTTCTCAAGGATATCTAGTGATGAACAATGAATAAAACAGAAGGTGCTGAAATCACGAAATGCACCTTTAACACCAAAGTTTGGTGTTATACACCAGAGGGTGCGGTCCCGTATTAATTCCAGGATGGTGTTAAATTAACACCAATATTGTCAATTTGGCACTGGTAAAAAATAATTAACCCCAACAAATTAACACCAAGCAGTGTCATATCATACATTGTAACATCAAACTTCGTGTTAACACTAAAATTGTGGTATTTAACACCGAAATGGTGTAAATCCAATACCAGAGGGTGCAGTCCTCTATTGATTCCAGGAGGGTGTTAAAATCGACACCCATGGTGTTCAAGTTAACACTCCAGTTGTTTGCAGTGAAGTGCTTCCAAATCAAAGTCAATATTCAGGTATTTTAGAAAATACTTTTTTGACACTGTACAAAAAAGTATTGCAACATGCAGAAAAAGATTTCATAATTACAAAATGATTTCAAATTGTACCGGCGGTTCTTAACCACACATGGTGCATTGAATGTCAAAGTTGTGTTTTCCCCCAGAATCCTAGAGTGCGAAAAACATTTAGATTTGAATGCCATGTTCCCTAAATATGGCGGATTAAAAGAGCTGGCGATTGACAACTTGCCGATTGCACCCCAGAAGGAATACAGACACAGGAACGCCACAAATGACTCCAAAATAGCCACTAAATGAATTGTACGGGTTTGTTAGATTTACTTTAAATGTTTACGGGAGAAAAGTACAGTGCTTGTGTGGACCCAAAATGAGATAACGTCAATGGAAAACAGTGGTCTTTAAAAAAAATCGGAAATTTTTGAGACATCCGCATTACAATTTGAATGATAAATCACGTGGTTTGCGCAAATCATGTCTGAATACTTATTCACATTCCACGACAAAGAGTATAATGTCAACGGTATGATTAAAAAGTTCTTTTCAAGTTAACACGTGACCACTTTCTTTCCATTCAATTTCCCGAGACCAACAGCGATGGACTTGCTCTCATCTTCCATTTACGTTATAGCCCTGGAGCTAGCAGACATTTGTAACACATCTCAAGTACAAAAGGTTGAGTGATTAAATATGTAGACAGACTGACAGGGACCCCTGAAACATAATTCTTAAGTGCCACAAATGGTGCCTTAAGGAGAGGGGGGCCCAAGACAAAGTTTGTATAGGGTTCAAATGTTTAAATTGATCCAATCGCGCTGAAAAGTATACCATGTTATTTGTCTAACCACAAGGATTCAGGAAAGGTATAGTTTTTACTATCTACAACATAAAGTGTAAGAGTTATAGACTAAAAACAGCAAAAATAAATAAAAAGGGTCAATTTCAGTTGTACAGGGTGTGAATCGGCTGAGCGTGGGAAACTCCACGTACACACAGTGTCAGATAGTGTTGATTCGGATTTTTTGTACATTGCGGTACACTGGAGATTGCGCAAAATACTTGGCCTATCGTAACGATTTAGGCACCAAAATATTCCTAACTAAATTGTCTAGTTAGCTAACTAGTTTATAATATAGGTTTATTTTTGGAAAAAGACGAAAAAACGTGAAAAATACGATCCATACAAGCAATTTTCTTACTTTATCAATTGGCTCAAATCACGATTGCTGCTGTCAAGTCATGCCACACGCCAGGCTTACAAAAACTAGTGTCAGGAACCCGTTTCTAACATCAGATCGACCACCTGATTCGTTGATTTCGCGATATCCAAGGTACCGCGAAACCGTTTTTTCATTCCTTGTTCAAGCTAATCGCAGAGCCTTTAACACAGCGTTTGGCTGCTAGGGAGTCCCATGACGTAGCGCATGTCTAAGAATAGCCGGCCAATTAGCGATGCGGATACGGAATAGGTGACGTTGTGTCCCAGCAGTAGAGATGCTATGGGAGCGTAAATGGTGTGTGGTCCATGTCCTTCTTGTTCATGCCAATTGCCTAAAGGCTCTCGATTTACTAATGATATGTATATAAATTTAACTTAAATCCAATACCTTTAACTGAAAATGAAGGGTAAAAGCTGGAAATGACCAACTGACTTCGAATTGAAATGTTTAAGTTTCTCTAGTTGCACTGCAAATTTGAAAACGTAACACCTTTTTAATACCTGACTCTAGTAATGCTAGTGTTCTGTTTTATTTTTGAGGATTACTAATTCTAATTGCAATAAATATGCCCTGGTGGTTACAAAAATAAAAGACAAGATTGTAATTAAAGTTACGATCACATTTTTCATCGTCAAAATCAAATATTAAAAAAATCGAGATTTTAATTTTGAACACCTTCATAACCTTGGACGCATCACAACCAATAACACCAGTGTTCCGTTCATTTTCGTGCATTTCGTCAGATAATTCATACGTTCACTGTAAAAATTAAGTGTTTAGGTTTTGTAACACTTATTAAACACCTAGACGCGTTTAACGAAACAACAAAATAAAAAATACCAACTTTTTTGGTCAAAAGGTGGATATTTTCGTAGACCACTGCTCCTATAAATCGCTAAAAAGCATTGAAATTCAGCATCGTTTTTCCCATTTTTAAATCAGAGCAAAGGACATTTTTTAACATAACGGCACGCCTAACCTTTTAAAACACTATACAGTTGCCAGCCGTTAGGAAATAAAAAAAAACACCAAGGTGTTTAGAAGTTAACACCATAACACCAAGGCTTTTGAAGCTTAACACTAATGTTCAAAATAAACACAAAACGTGTTTATTTTAGTATCTAAACACTTAGGAAAATATTGTTTTGAACGCTTAAGGCGTTCACGTTAGAAATTCACATTGCTCTGATTTAAAAATGGGAAAAACAGCGCTGAATTTCAATGCTTTTTAGTTATTTATAGGAGCAGTGGTCCAAGAAAATATCCACTTTTTGACCAAAAAGTTGGTATTTTTTATTTTGTTGTTTCGTTAAACGCGTCTAGGTGTTTACTAAGTGTTACAAAACCTAAAAACAATTACATTTTACAGGTAGTTCAAATAGGTGAAATATGGAACTTAATTACAGCCTGATTACGTATATTTTTTTAACCAATATAATCGCTCAAAAAACAAAACAGAACGGATAGCGTCAAGTGTTAAAAAGTGGTACATTTTGACATTGCAGTTTATTTTAAACAGTGGGGGGCTTGCAAGAACCAATATATTGAGTGGGGGGGGGGAAAACCATATACAAGCACCTAGTAAAATCAAATCCACAGGGCCTAAAAAGCCTTAGAATTTGAATATTCTGTAATTTGCACTAAAAACGAAAGCTAGATTTTTATTTCTGTTTATGCAGTTATTTAACGGGCAATTTCAACGGGGCAATGTCATGCTACATTCCAGGGCAATCATCACAATAACATTTATTGGATTGAGGAGAGTGGCCGTAGAGGATGGTAATGGAATCACTTACAGTGAGATCAATTGCACACAAACTTATATAATCGTACACCAAGCTTTATTTGTTGGTGACAATTTACAACATTAAAACTATTTAGCCTATAGGTTAGTTTAAATTCTTGAAAAAGAATTCTGATGTTTTGTGAAAATAGAACTTTTCAGTGTTTTAGGGAATGGGATATGATGCATAACGCATTTGCTTGCTTATGGACTCAATAATTATACTTTTTGTGATACCCCCACTTTTAGGAATTTTGAATTTTGCTGTGGAAATTGTCAGGGGCTTAACAGGGGGAACTTGTGAGAGGGAGAAATTCCGGTTTTGAAGCAGATTTTCCCCGATTGGAGGTGGTTTTTGGGCTAATTTTCCTGGTTATTTAGAGGTAAAAAGTTCCTGTGAGCAGGCAAAAAGGGCTGATTTAACATGATTTCAAGCTTTTTCTTGCCGGACAAAGCTCTCTGGGGTGGCAACGTGCCCTCTGCCCCTCCCTCGACTGTTAAGAGTACACTGTAAAAATGGTGTCTTGGCGTCATATTTAAGACATGTCTTGGCAATAGACGTGTCTTCAACAATAGAAATAAGACACATAGACACGTCTTCCAGCAAGACATGTCTCAAAATGGCTTCAAGAGACGCATATTACAAAAACCAAAGTATCTTGCATAAAACATGACTTGTGAGCTTGTGTCTTGCGAAGAGATGTGACATTTGAACACGTCTTACACAGATATCAGCAATGAAACAGGGATTCTGTTGAAGCCCAGAAGGAGCAGACGATATCCAGAAATCCGACTTCACGATCTCGATTTCGCCGATGACATTGCTCTCCAAGCATCATCTATTAACAAAACAGAACTCCTGTTACAGAGTGTTGAGGCAGCATCAAATGCAGTTGGTCTACACTTGAATGAGGGGAAAACTAAAACCCTTCTGGTAAATATTCCATCGTCGGCCTGCGTTAAGACCACCAAAGGAGTTGAACTTGAAAATGTACCTGAATTCAAATACCTTGGTTCATATATTCCGGATTCTTTTCATGACTTCAAATGTAGGAAGGCACAAGCATGGGTCGCCTGCAATTAACTCCACAAGATCTGGAAATCCTCACTAGATCGAAGGACTAAAATCAGATTCTTCAAAGCCTGTGTGGAAAGCATTCTGTTGTATGGCTCAGAAACTTGGACAATCAGCAAGAAAATGGAAGATCGTATAAACGGGTGCTACACTCAACTTTACGAAGAGTGCGACATCAGTTGGAAGGATCATATTCCAAACACCACAGTATACGGTGATATCCCTCCAATATCTTCAACAATCAGGCAACGCCGTTTATGTTATGCTGGACACTGCATCCGCACCACCGACCATACCCATCTCCCATTTGATTTTCTGAGCTCCTCCGGGTGGGAAATCAAGCAGAAGCAGAAGTCCCCTTCAGTACACTGACACCATCAAGAGCGATCTCAATCTCGATCTACAAGAGATCCAGTATATCATGCATGACAGGGATATCTGGTTCGAACATGTAGCCAGTGCTTCTTCCATTCCGTCCACGGACGTCCGATGATGATGATGACACAGAGACAAGACTTCGTGTCTTTAGAAATGTAAGACGTGTCTTTTGAAGACATTTTGGGACATGTTTTGCTGGAAGACGTGTATACGTGTCTTAGATTGTTTTATTTTCTTTAATTTCTCAGTATTGTTGAAGACACGTCTATTGACAAGACATGTCTTACATATGACGCCAAAACACCATTTTTAAAGTATACTGCACGTGTTCCTTTCCTTTAGCCATAAAAATGGTCCATGCATGATTTCTTTCATCATTCATAATTTACTGAAATACAATAACAAGTAGACATAATAATTGGCAATTGTTGTGGTAAATCAAGCATAAGCTTATTACCCAATACTAATGATGAAATTGCCGTATTTTGGAAACTCAGTTAATTATTTATTGTAATAAGTAATCATTTAAATTGAATATCTTCGTGTTGGAATGGAGCCCATCTTTTTGATACGCAAATTTTCAATTCATATTCTTAGTTTCGTGGACTTATTTTAAATTATTTGAAACATAAATTAGTTTGTCTGCATGTTTAAAAAAATAATGCTAAAATGGGTTTGATGCCGAAATGCCGGAACATTGAAGCGGAAAGCCCAAGTCAAAAACATTCAACATGTTAGAAATCTTCGTAAATACATTTACTGTTGGTAAATGCTTGTAATTTTACACATTTGTTGCATTTTCTTTGCGGTCAAATGGCCATTTTTGTCGATTTTTAAAACTTAAAGTACACTGGAAAAAACGTACAAATACTCCCTTCAATTGAAAATGGTTTAATAACATGAAATATGTTATGAAAGTATGATTTTAGACTGTTTTTAAAAATCCGTAAAACTAACAGTAATTTACTGGCAGTTCCATGATGCATCCAGACTGCCAGTAAATTGCCGTAAATTTATAAACAGTGTAAAATCATGTTTAATAATATTTTTTGCTGTTATTCTGCCATTGTTTACTGCAAAATATTATTATGCCTCTGCTCAGTGCATATTTTATGCTGAAAATATTCTGTAATAATGTCTAGAACACGTTATAAAGAAAGTCTGTGAAATTACGGCATTTTACCATCAGCTTTTAAAGTTTATAGTGATTTATTACAGTGCAGAGAACTCTAAAACACCTTCAAATCTTGTTCCCAGAATTTTGGTAACGGGATCTACAGGCTGGTCCTGTAGAGAATAAAAATTGAACTGGCGACCACCACAACTTAGTGAACATGTCCACCAATGTAGACCTTCTTTTTTACATTTTGTAACTGTAAAATTTACAGTTTGTTGTAAAAATATACAGTCAAAACCGGTAAAAGTTATATTTTTACCATAACATTATGGTTGGCAGAATGGATGCCCACAATCTTAACACTTAAGTGACCAAGGGGTTTTTACTCCCGTTATAGTGCCCAAGGAGGAGGGGGCGTTCCATGGAACCCCTCCACCCTAAAGAAACCACTTTCCCGAAGGAAATTTGCACAAAATTTATACTATATGTGAAGGGTCATAAGACAAACCAAATCATCTATAAAAAATAAATGTTATTATTTGGGCTGTGAATCAGGAACAAAACATTGATTTCAAACAACCCTCAAAAAATGGGCAAAAAGACGGGGAAAATTCCAATAAGCCTTGCGCTCACATCAAACACTTTGAATACTTATTTTACGTTGATATCTATTCTAGAAGACCTGACTTACTTATACAGGGTGAGTCAAAAAAACTTGACCCTGATTGTGTCCTCCAATTTGAATTTTAAAGTAGCACATATCTAACATATGTGGTATCATCTAAAAGCGTAGTTCATTATCTTTAATTTGTTGCAAAGATCATTCACATCGGTTAGATATAGACCGAGCTACAGTCGTTTGAATCAAGTAATCGGTTTTGCGCAGCCTCTGACCACGGATTCACATTCAAATGAACGGCGTTCAGCGAAGGAAATCAGTCGCCAGAAGAAAATCGGGCTATTTATTGAATACAGAATAAATGTGACGCTATTTAACCCCGCACAATTCAGTCACAACCTTCCATCGATGCCCTTTACGTTTCCACGTCCTCATCACCCATAGCAATCATTTGAAAAATAAAGTAACTTGATACTTGTATCAGTTTGTGGAGGAGTTGAATGAATCATACCATATGAAGGAACAGCATCGGCGACAACCTTTTGAGGTTTAAAGTATTGTCTATATTTGTCGACCAAAATAGTCCACATCTTGCAAAAAGGTTTTTCAAATAAAACTTACCATTATCACTGGCTTTACACCTTTAAGATACCACTTTATTTGACATGAACATAGACATACCCTTATCATCATTTTAGGGAGTCATTTGCTTAGTTAATTGGCCGCCTCGCCGTGCATTCAATTGGGAATCCGTGGATAGGGAGAAAAGCTAACAACTTGATTCAAAAGACTGTAGCTCGGCCTATACTTAACCGATTGGAATTATCTTTACAGCAAATTAAAGATAATGAACTAAGCTTTCAGATGATACCATGTTAGGTATGTATTACTTAAAAATTAAAAATGGTGGACACAATCAGGGTCGATTTTTTTTTTACTCACCCTGTATACCTAACACAAAACTTGCAGTTTAACAGTCCTGTATTTTTTTTACGGGTGTTGTAAAATACACGTTATTTTCCCATAGAGTTTGTACGGTTTAGCAACAACCACAATGAAATGGTTTGTTTTCAGCACATAAAGGGTTAATGTTTTTTAATGTTACTAATAATTGTTTACTTTCATGCATGTGTGCAATGCATATATCAGCAAAAGTGCATGACCATGTCTCAAGTATGATGACAAAAGACGCGTCTTACAAAACCGAAGTGTCTTGCATAAAATCATGACGTGTAAATTAGTGTCTTGCAAAGAGACATGATATTTGAACATGTCTTGCAATGAGACATGACTTTGTGTCTAAATAGATACATGTCTCAAAATTGATGGCACAGGAAGTGTCTTTTGCCAAGACACCATTTTTACCGTGAATAACCTGCTATACTCCTAGTTAAAAATTAGATTAAGCCATCCATTCATAATTTACTGTAAAAAAATCATGACAATATAGCAGGTAATGTTGTAAAGCAAACATAAGCTTAGGCCTATTATCCTACAATATGAGAAATTACCGGATTGGGAAATTAAATCAGTAATTATTTTATTGTATAAAATAATTAGTAAGTAGTGTTTGAATTGGGAGCCCATCTCTTTTATATGCCAATTATTCTTAAGCCATGTAAACTCAAATTGTGAGGAGAAAGGGCAAATTCTTTAGAGATTATGTGCAACATAACTTAGTGGTCTGATCAGAATGTTAACACTGGTTTGATTTTAGGTGAGGGGTTAATGTTTTAAGTTGTTTAATTGCGTGTTTATGTTTACAAAGGTTAGTGCATATACCTGTGATAGTAAAATTACTTGCGAAGTGTTTAAAAAGTATTACAAACTTACAAACACTTTGATTTACAGTCTATTACTGTTAAATTTCGCTTTAATTTTTTTTTTTAAATGTAGGCGAAGAAGTTGACAAAAGGATGTGGTGAAATATGCTGGTTGTCGGCCAGGTAAAATGCAGATCCATCGTTGTCCATATTGGGCTCTGAAAATCAAATCTTAATTTCTTAGGACCCGTATCACAAAAGAATTTTGTCTTTAAAATAAACTTTTAGTCCAGGTTCTAAGTCCTTATAGAGGACTATAAAAATAATCTTCTTTCCTATTATAGCTTTTTCTGCTGAAAATACAAAGAAAAAAAGTAAGATAGCACTCAAAGCTGAGAAATTACCTATTAATTCTTCTCTTTCATATTTTTTTAAAAACAATTAAAGGGTCCTTCTAGAGGGGGCTTAGTCCTGGAATAAGAGTTAAGCCAGGACTAAGTTCTTTTGTGAATACCGGCCTTATACTTTACACTAAAAAAAAATCATTGTACATCTACTCAATAAAATTAAGTGTAATCGGGTCGCATTTTAATTTTATGAGTAATTTAAAGAGGTTATCTTATGAGTTGTACCTTGTTTCACATTGCGTTGTTCATCTTAATACGTTAGCTGTCAATTAATCACCTAAAAAGAAATTTTATACATGTAGGCTTACCTAACTGGAACGAACCGTGACCCCCAACCACTGCAAAACATCGGTGGTAGATTTACACAACACTCGAGGAGGGTGTTGATTAACCAAGCTGGTGTTTGGAGAGGACCACACCTATTGGTGTTAAACTTACACCAAATTGGTGTTATATTGACACTATGTTGTTGTCACAATATATGACATAACACGTATTTGGTGTTATTTTACACCAACAAGTCGTGTTAATATTGGTATTTTAAAACCACACCCCGTGTTTAATTGACACAACTGGTTAATTCACACCTCTTGGTGTAAATTGACACTACTGGTGTCATTTAACACCCTCCTGGTGTCCCAGGAGGACCACACTTTTTGGTGTTAATTACACACACAAAAAAATGTTGGTGTTATCTGTTATCGCTGTAACAATCTAACATGTTAGTAGAAAATCGGATTGCTGTGTTATTGTTTGTTTCCATATTAGCTGCTTACTTCTAGCATTTAAATAAGCAGACCACCAACATGCATAGCCCAAAAATTTTGACAGCAACACAACGCGGTGTTAAACTCCTAAAATTAACACCAGAAATTAACCTGAACAAGCGTAACACCGACCTAGTGTTGCATATTAACACCGGGTTTTTGCAGTGCATCTGCTTATGAAACCAAATACTCAACCACAATACTGTCACGGGCTGTAATCGATCTAATTACTCATCGAGGTATAGGAACCAGGGACTTATTTCTCGGCCCTCATGCCGACACCGGGACTCGAACCCAGGACCCCTTTGCCGGCAATACTACGCTACCTCACCGGTGTTAAAAGGAGATATGGTCCGCCCGGAGCCATAGTCCAGGTTTCATAGACGACAACGTAATAAAGGGTGAAACTAATATTGCGTGAAGAGTCAACTGAATCGAGTTCCCAATTCTTTACCATATGAGTCCGGAGGAGCATATCTCCTGCCATACCGAGATTATATTAGAATATTACACACTAAAAACAACGTGGTCATTTTCCGGGGTCAGTAGTCAACTATGAGAACTACTCCGAAATAGTGGTCAAATTTTGACCACAAAAAGGGTCAACTTTGACCATTTTCGTCAACTACTGACCCCAGAAAATGACCGCGTTGTTTTTAGTGTGTATAACAAATATGTAATTTGCTTAGCAATTGACCATATTTTCGCGATTTTTCAGCAATTTCTGAATCGATTTCGTCCGAATATAGCTTAGAACACTTCGAACCCCGGGCCACTCAACCTTTTTTTGGTAAACGTTTCATATAGAAGTCCCATGGATGCAAATGAGGTATTGCCATTCATTCCGTCAAGCGCTACTGCACAACGTCATATGACGGAATCAATTGTAATACCTCATTTGCATCCATGGGACTTCTATATGAAACGTCTACCTTTTTTTGGGTAGGAGTGTGAAGCTTGAGAACTGTTTTTTTTTTTGTGAATGTTGGGTAGGCTATTCGTAACTGAATTTTGGACCAATCATAATGGTCTGGAGAACTTAATTTTTGGCTATGGCACACATCCCCAAAATTTGAGATTTTGCAAATTATGTATCTTCGGAACTGGCGTATATGCTTGAGGAGGTCTAAAAAACTTTTATTTTGCAGTGTAGATGGTAGAGCATGTGTACTCGTAACAATTTCTTTGCTAACTCATTTAACCCTCTGCATGGGATTCCCACATATGATACAATCTGTCTGATTGACTCATTACAGGACATAAAATGAGATAGCACTATGAGTAACCAATCAAAAGTGTGCTTCTATATCTCTGTGTAAACCATATATACCATTCTTACAGTATCTCTGATTTGCTCATTACATTCCAAATGACCAATCGAAATGCCGATAGATATGCAGGTAGTACCCACACTCTTATATGCAACGGATAATGTAGTTGTATACAAATGGCTGAGCCATTTGTTAAACTCTATATACAGATAATATGTTGCCAAAAGAACTTTGAATAAATCTGTTTGTATACACTGCGAAAAAGTCATAATATGTTTTACAAAATGACCCTTGGGGACATCTGAGTCAAAACTGAAGGCACATACTTTTCAGTTTTTATTATACAGATACAAATAAATATCGTGTGTGCGTTGCTTGTACTTTCGGGACAACTATCACCATAAAAATATTTTCAACAACGGGATAATTTTTTAGTCCGTGCATAGTTGACTTGGCGTTTTTAGGATATTTTCCCGAAAAAAAAAAACAAACATATTTTTGTATAAAAAGCTTAACATCGTCTGCAAACAATTTACAAGCGTTTTCCGTAATGCAATTAATCCATGGCCATTTTATGAGATATAAAATGTCATTTTAGCATTCTTTGTATAAACAGGTCTATTCAAAGTTCTTTTGGCTACAGAGTACCAATAGAGTAAAACAAATGGGTCAACCATTTGTACATAACTACATTATCCATTGCAAAATAGAGCAGGGTCCAATTTTTTGTCAAATGTTTTGTTGTTGTTTATTTGTTTTGTATGTTTGTTTTATTATTATTGTTCTTACTTTTTTATTAGTGCCACGTATTTTGTTCTCTTTTGCAGAACCTTTTTGTAAATGAGTTCTAAAGTTGAATTATTTTCAACTTTCAAAGATGGAACAATACAAACGACAAACGCAGAGTTCTTTAATCCAATTTCACAAAAGCATGCAGAAGAACAAAACACTGACTTGACGTTGCGGGTCCAAAAGAAAGCCAAATTAAATCAACACAATCACACACACTCTCTCTTTCAAATTGCATTTATGTAGCTTCTCTTCGATACCTGTTACACGTCTGCGCTTTCCCCCGGTCCCATCCCAGTAATATTAAGCTGATTGTAGAGGGTGGAATAAGCGGACGAGATCAAAGATAAATTGATGACAGTATTTCGCTCTATCTTGGGGCATTTTTATATCATACCAGCTTTACCATCCGGTTTTTTTTCTAGAGGGGAGATTTTCCCCTTCAGGTTTCTGTAAGTAGGGGTAAAGTATCGCGTATTTTTATTTATTTGTTCTATCTAAAAGGATGTAATTTTGATTTTGAGCGTTTACGCGAAAAAATACACAAATTTGGAATGACATGTTGCATGATTCTGTAAGACAATAAATGAGGCACATCTTGAAAGAAATATCGAGAACCGCAGTGCGGCAAGGACACGAAAGAGCTTCCATTTTGAGGTAAATAATACATAATTTTAGTTTTAAAATAATTAAAATGACAGAATGAAATCAAATTTCTCAAAATATCGTTGTAGGATTATGCTTATTCTGAAGGAATTTTGTACTAATTCCAATATGATGACGATTTTTTTTCAAAAATCCAGAGCTCATTTCGATTTTTTTCTGTTCTGAGCTTGTGAACTCAAAAATTGGCCCCGCCGAAAAAGAGTTAAATTGGAGCCAATCGCGGTCAGCCATCAGTCGCGTGCAATTGGTTATTACACAAAGTGAGATGACACACACATTTTTTTCTCGCAACAGATTGATGAGTCTTAACTAAAGTTCGAGAAATTGCCTTTATATCTTTTTTTCCTCTGAGTGGCTTTTTCCAAATGAAGCGCTTGAGTTGCCAACGGGTAGAATACTATTATATTACTTGGGACCGGGCGAAAAAAAATGACGGTCTCGGCATGCGTTGACGGATGATGGCCATTGTAAAGACGGAAAGTGGTCTTTACTTTAAAGGATGCTAAAAATCAAAGATTGGAGGAGGTTGCGTAGAAGGTGATCTATACGTAACAATATTCATAATCTGCCAGTAGGTTAATAATTCGATACGTGTTTAGGAGCTTTCCTCTTATTTTTTCGTTAGCTTTTCATGCATGCATGTCTACGGATAGTGCCTAAGGCGTTTTTCTTGGGTTGTTTGCTGTTACGGGGTTATTTGTGTGTAGTGTATGTATGTGTGGGTTGTTGTTCGTTTGTTTTTTGTTACGTGGCATATTTTTCCTAAAATATAGAAAAGGAAACATTTGTTTTTATGTAAAACTTAAAAATGTTTTAGTTTTAAAGTGAAAGCGTACGCTCCCATTTTGTTCATTTTTTAATCGGCAAAAAAGCAACGCCGATAACCAAAATCGGAACTCACAATTCGGAAATCGGTATGGGCTAAGCGGGAGGAAATCCCAACATACACTGTAAAACAGTGTTTAGAATAGTGGGGAAAAATTAGTGTGTAGGGTAGTGTAAAACATGTTCAAAGCTCTAAAAACACTCAAAGTCTAAACACCTACGATCAACTGTTTTTAAAAATGTTTATATTTAAACAATTTGCGATATAAGGTGCTTAGATATTACAAGCTATATTTCAAAATGTTTACAAAGTGGTGCAAAAAGTGTAGAAAGGTGTTTAATATTAAATTCACATTTTAACAGTGGGGGAAATCAGTTTTGCACCCATCCACCAAGCGGTCATAAAGGTTCGCTCATCCTTACAGCATTAATTGGAACCTTGTACCCATAATTCCAAAAAAAGTATACATTTTAAATCCTGTGTGCCCAAATACGAATTAATTATTGCTATATGTTTTAACTTGATTGGGCGTTTTAGAAATGACCCTGTAGGGCTTGTATGACCTTGACCTCACATATCATAACCTAGGGGCAAATGTCCGAATGTTAAAGGAACAAAAAATGCCACATTTTGCATAGATGCTGAAATTTCACTTTCTTGATAAAGAAATTACAACAGAGTAACTCTTTTAGCTCCAAATAGAAGGGGCCCGTCAGGGGTGGGTTAGCAGGATTCATATTCGCAGATATTGAAATAAATGGCCTCTCAATTCTGGATACAGAGTAAAAATAGTGTTCTTATCAGACTAGGACAATAAACTTAATAATTGCATCTAAAATATTTTTATAATTATAAAATGTTGTGCTCCCAAAATGCTGTGCTCCCAAAATGTCATTTTCCTATAAAAACCCGTGTAAACTTAAACTCACATAAAATTGATAACATGTAAATTCAAGTGTTTAGGTTTTCTGTCTTCTTCTGTAACAATGTGAAGACATAAGGCGTTTACGCAGTAAATATGAAAAGCTATCAACTTAAATACCAAGTAAACGCCCACAATAAATTTGTTTAAGTGTTTGGATGCTAAACACTAAAATGTTCCGGTTGAAAGCACTTAATGTTAAGGAGGTCTACGCACTCAATGTTTATAGTCGAATAAACACTGTTAAAATATTTCCGTCAATTGTACGGAAATTTCTGTCAGCAGTATTGCCAGTCATTTTTAGGGTAATTTACAGAACTTTCTGTCAATTAACGGAACTTTGAAATAATTTTTACAGAAATTTGTCCTCATATTACGGAAACAACAAATGTGTATTTTAACAGATTTTTCCGTAATTTAAAATACGGAACCAAAACAAAATCCGACATATTGCTGCCAGAAATTTTTGAAATTTTCCGTAATTAACATTTTTTATTATGTTTTTTGTTTTTTATTCTTATTGTGTTTCTAAAACAGATTTTTCCGTAAATTTACGGAAATCTGTTTTCTCTTAATTTACGGACATTTTTACAGTGAACGTGTTTATGGTTTCAACGTGTTTGAGGTGTTTATTTTAGTATTTAGATAGTTTACGACCATCACCATTATACGTGCAATGTGCACCGTTAAAGTGGTGACAGGCGCATAACTTTTGAACAAAAGCAAAAACAACATGGCTACTTATCTTGTTGTCCATTAAGATGGGACTGTTAGCTAATGTCGCTGAATTTTATAAAGGTAGAGTCAATATTTTTTACGATATGACCCCATAAATCAAGTAACCTGCAGGACCCATTTAACCAAATTGAGGCGCTATTAACTACAAATACAGCACTGTACGTTTTGCGCCCAGAACCACCAGTATGAATCTCTAAGTCCAACCACCATTTTCCTTTTTTAGGCAGGTACTGCAACAGATATTAACATATGAATGTTTCCATTGGTAATAACAGCTAATTCACACTTAAAAGATGGAATTAGGAATGTATGATAAACTAACAAACTGTATTGTCCAAATTAGACAGCATTGGATTAGAGCTAATCATTCATCATCATTTTGGGACGGCACACAGAGTTATCTGAACCCAAAATTTAATGACAGAATGAATATACTGATATTGTTATTGAGTTTTGTGTTGAAAACATATGTTTTACCTTCATAAAGTAGAGAATGTAACATTATTTTCAGTAACAGCAAGTTGCAGCCCGACGCATTTATCATTTTATGTAATGTGGAGTTTGTCTATGACTTAGTCATAGTTTGATATCGTCTTGAAACGTATTTTATCACCAATAAATTAATGTTTTATCATCAGTTAAATAATAATATGTAAATGCAGTTATTTCATCCAGTAGAAGTTATTCTGCAAGAAATTTTAGCAAGTATATGTTGATTACAATCAATATTTTTTGCCATTCTGTTCTTCATTGCCAGTCTTGTGGTTACCAGCTCATTTTTGTAAAATGGGTCCTGCGGGTTACTTGATTGTTGGGGTCATATCTTTAAAAATATTGACTTTACCTTTATGAAATTGTCAGTGAAATTAGCTGACATCCCCATCTTCCCTCACTGTTAATTTCCGTAAATATAGAAAACAGATTTTCTCGTAAATTTACGAAATCTGTTTAGAAACAATAACAATAAAAAACAAAAAACATAAAAAAATGTTAATTTACGGAAATATTTCAAAATTTTCTGGCAGCAATATGCCGGACTTTTTTTTTGGTTCCGTTATTTTTAAAATTAGCGGAAAATTCTGTTAAAAAGACACATTTTTTTACGATAATATGAGACCAATTTCTGTAAAATTACTGTCACTTTCGTCGTTAATTGACGAAATTTTTCTGTAATTTACCTAAACATGTCTGAATACTGCTGCCAGGAAAGTTTCCGTAAATTCGCGGAAATTTTTTTAACATTGCTGACAACAAGAATAAGTACCGCATTGCTTTTGTTCAAACCTTATGCCGCCTGTCACCAAGTGTTGCGTTTTTTGGGGGGACACACGGTATAAATGCTGTTTTGCTTTATAGATTTGCAGTCTTTATCTTACAAAATCCCAGTAATAGGTAAAATTACACTGTAAAAATGGTGTCTTGGCGTCATATGTAAGATATGTCTTGGCAATAGACCTGTCTTCAACAATAGAAATATAAAAGAAAATAGAACCAATAAAAACATAATCGAAGACAAAGACATGTCTTGAAGCCAGACATGTCTCCAGATTGATGACAAAAGACACGTCTTACAAAACCGAAGTGTCTTGCATAAAAACATGACTTGTAAATTAGTGTCTTGCAACGAGACGTGACATTTGAACATGTCTTGCATTTAGACATGACTTTGTGTCTAAATAGATACATGTCTCAAAATTGATGACACGTGAAGTGTCTTTGGCCAAGACACCATTTTACAGTGTATATAGCGAATTTATACACAGTGTATTCTAAATTCTTAATTATTGTAAAGTAAGCAAATTTGGCAAAAAATGTTAAAGTAACGCAGACACGTACAAGCAAAGAGACAAATAAAATTGGAAATGTACTTCTGCTGTCGACTTTGCCAAGAGAGCGCATGACGGTGCATTTTTCGCCTCATCTTTCCTCGAAAATCAACTACGAGAAACTGATCAAGCTAGCACCCAAATGACCACTTGTGGCATATCTCGGCCTTTCAATAATTCAGGCATCATCTTAATTGCCTACCAAACCAAAAGTCGGTGTTTTTAGCCAAGGAGATCACACATCATTCGTACGTGAGGTCTGCCCAGTCAAACCCGACGACTTAAAAACTGTAAAAGTTTGTTCTTGGGGCGAAAGCTTTGCGTGCTGGCAAAACGACACTGAACGCTCTGAAATAGGGTTTTGCGATCGCCCTAGAATTAAGGCGGAACACCGCTTAGCGCCGCGGGTCAGTTAATTGCCTCAATTTCTCTGAGCTTTTAAAGATTTTGTGAAGTGAGAAAAGAAAACCTCGAGTGACCATTCGTTATTGCACACGTGTCTCCAAGCAAAAGCTATACTAAGGAATTAGTTTTAACTGTCGCTGAAGTGTTTGTGCGTAACTTCAGTCAATTCCGGGCTTGATGTATTATTAGCAATCTGCTTTTATTACATTTCCACAGTTCGCCTGCTCTACGTGACTCTAGTAGCAAAATCGTCATTCTAAACTTCAACAACAAGCATCCGTGGCAAATAAAAGTTTGCAAATTTACCACCCCCGTAGCTAGCAATTTACTACAAATGTTTGTTACCGCGACGTCAAAACTTCCCCTATTTGATATTCACATTTCGTGCAATTTTTCCCCATTTGATTGCGAGTTTCCCAACGGACTGCATCTACTAGTAGTATAGAATGCTGGAATTCTAAGTGGGCCCAACTTGCCCGGTGCTTAGCCGCCACAAAATCTGACCCTTAAAAACCTCCCGTTCTTCTTAACACTTTCCGGGTATAGTCAAACCTTATACACTACCGGGATACACTAACCCTACACATCCATAATTATAACGGATTTGCCGATATGATTCAGATATGACTCTTTAACACCAAACCAACTCAAGAACTACTAACCTAAAACTAGGAATGTTTGAACTCATTTTATTTTTCGTGCTAATAGCAAATTTATGGAAATGCAATTGTTTAGGGGAAATGTAGATTTCATACAACCAACTCCATTCCGCGTGCAAAGCATTAATACAGCAGTAATAAACGAAAAGTACCAGTGTGCCGCAATGCACCTGAATGCGCAATAAGCCGACCCTTCCCTGACGCCGATTTTTCTGTCCTCGTCGATGACCAAACTGATATCATTTTTGTGGAGACTTGCAAGCAATAGGGGACAATAACAAGTATTTCTGCGATTTCACACGCGCCTGTATGCTCTTTTGGCCACGGCGTGCATCAGCGTGTAGCTATACAAGCTACTCCAAGACCCTACAAAAACTCCCGAGGGTGGGCCCACAACAACCCTCCAACACAATTTACCAATGGGTGTCTATCCGTGCTTCTCAATTAACGCTCTCGAGTAAATGAAGAGCGCATCAGTAGAACCGTTCTTGTAGTCTTGTTTCCAAACCACGTACTCGTCCCTCACATCAATCGATCTAAACGAAACTCGAGTACGTCAACTAAGAGAGGGGTTTGGAGTAAATAATTGTGAAGGAGGGGTCCACCGATTATTGTAGCACACAAACAGGTTTTCAAGTAGGGAGAGGGAGAGAGTTCGCCGCCCGAGAAACGTGTGCGAATTAGCGCGCCGTCACAGTGCACAAGTTTGAAAATGTTTCGCGAAGAGGTGTTCAATAAAATGTAGATTATAGTGATTAAGGTTATGTGGGAAGAATTTGGACGGCTAAAACTTACATGGAAGTACTCAAGTGTTAAGAGGAAAAAGACAAGGGATAAAAGGATGAAAGTGATTTTTCAAAATCTATATATTTCGTAGCTTGAGGTACTTAAAGAACACCTTTGACATCTCTTTGGAAAATTGAGCTCAGATAAAGTCCGCTATCTACTGAAGATAGCATCTCACGCGTAAACTTTATGTTATCAAAACCCACTTGTTGAAATCTGCCGAACTTAAAGAGTTATAGATCCAATATTTTATAAATACTGTTTCAAGAACACCTTTGACATCCGTCGTTGCAAAAATGATCGCCAGATAAAGTCCGCATCTACGGAAGATAGCAGCGTCACGTAACTCCTTTCACCCACTTGTTGAAATCTTGCCGAACTTAGGATTTTTTTATAATATTTGGATACAACGTTAGATGACAAAGTCCAACTTTCAGATCGTAACGCTATTTTAAAACGTATGAAGTTTTTATTTCATTGAGCAGTGAAAAAAGGCAAATAAGAATAAATGTTGAATATGAGGTAAATGTCGATAACACATTCACATATTGATTTACAGTTAATTAAGCACACTTTTTGATTCATTCCAAAACACTACAAGTAACACCTAACAATACTCTCACGTGTATGTGAACTTCCATACTGTTGTTCCAGAGATGATGTTTAAAGTTTAAAAGTCGATCTATCTTACATATATCACTTATGCAAATAAATGGGAACACGTTGAATATTAAAAAGTGTAAAACTATAAGTTTTTAATTTCTTATGGTTTCCTTTACGGCGGTATCCCCGAAGTACCATTTATAGCAAAACGTTAAAAAGGTTTTCTACAATGCAAGTCATCGGTGTAACCTCAATGGTTCTTCAAGACGACCAAAAAGGTCCCCAAGGTTGTCAATGGCGATTTATAGTACCAATGGTTCTTATTATAGCGCTCAAGAACCTTTTCAAGTGAAGACCATTTTTTTCTATCGCTAAGCTAAGCTTTTGCCATGCATCGCATGCATGTCTGCAAGGTGTTGGCTTACCCATAGTGCTTAGTTCACGGATGAGGGGGGTGGATGTAATTCCTTCTGTGGTCCTTTTGGAATGTGCAGCTCTTGCCAAAAACATCTTTCATCTCTGACCTTGTCCTATCCAATAATGTCAGGATCCGCCTATGGCATCACCTCTCAAAAGTTTGCAGTTTCTTTTATCTGTTTTTTTTAATCGTTCACTTATCCGACCATATCGAAGCACGGAATTGACAAGACATTCAACCAAGCGAGCTTATAGCTCCCGAGATATATGTTTCTGCTATAACCGTACGAACTCCCTAAATGTAAAACGAGTGAAAATATTCACTCTCAAAAGCGAACGCTTACCACTCCAAAATGAGTGGTTTGTAATTACAAGAGCATTTTCCACCAAAAGAGTGAAAACCACACCAAAGGAGAGTGGATTTCGGAGTTAAATGACAGACAACATCCTTTGAGGAGTTAACGAAGGACAATACGAAAACGAGTGGAAATCCCTCTTTTTGAGTAGAAATTCGCTCTTTTAATACAAACCACTCCATTTTTGGGTGGCTTAACAAGTTTACTCTTTGGAGTGAATTTTCACTCGTTTACATAGAGAGTACTGGCGGGGGGGCAGGTTTTACCATCCCATAGAGCTTGGCCGAGAGAATTCTTAAAATCCATTGAAAAACCTGGCTATCCCCTTTTTTTCCTGTTTCATCAGTAAGTTCACCTTCAACCAGGTGTAATCTTTCCTCAAACGCACCTTCCAAACTGGAAAATCTACTCTGCCTCCAAACCGGGAATTTGTCCCCTCTTAAAAAGGTGGCCCCTTTACATCCCTGCTGCTACCTTATAGCTTAGACCCAGGACGCATGCCACCAGACCAATCTCTACTGGCTTCAGTCCATCTTGGAAGATTGCCTACATAAATCGGCATCCCGGAGTCCTTATATATTTTAGGAGGGGCGGGAAATAGAATAGACTTAAGACTATATTTTTTATATCTGCAAATAACCGCATTTTCTTTCTGTTAAGGGTCCAGAAGCCTACTAGACGCTCCCTAGTGTTTGTTGAGGGGACGATACATCCATAATACATTTTATTCCCTCCGCTTTAAAAAAGGTTTATAAATTCTGGACAAACTTGTGTTCAGATGTGTTAACATTTATCATTAAACACAAACATGTGTTAGATGTTTAAACGGTTTTATACCTCTTAACATATGAAGTGAAATAGAAACAATCGGCACCTGTTTAAATCGTAAAAATTTAATTTTGTTAAGGGGAATGGTTTCCATTGGCTTATCTTTACCGGTAACCGGGCAAAATGTTATCTACAACAGCCTCTGTTCTTTTTTGATAGTTTGTCACCGGTAATCACACTGCAAAAAAGTGTTTAGTAACGTGGTGCAAATTAGTGCTTAGAGATTTGACATTTTTAATTCCGTAAACACATGGCATCAATAAACACCTAATGTCGAATCCCTAAACATGTTTAGGATTTACACATTAAGATTTTTAACATGTTTTAGATATAACAAGGTGGTGTTTAGATATTAAACATACATTTATGTTCTTAAATAGTGATGCAAATAGTTTCTGAACGTGTTTAATTTCTAAACACAGTGTTCGTGCCGTGCACATTGTTTAGAACATTAAACATTAATGTACATATCTTTAAAACCTTCATGTGTTTGTTTCCATTTCAACATATAAGTATAATGTCGCTAAACAACGAAACACTAAAGTAAAGCACAGATTTACCTTGCAATGCAAAATTTTTTTTAAATTAAATGTAATCATGTGTTTAGTATCTAAAAAATTAAGCAAGGAATTTTACAAGCGATGCGTCACAAACTGCTTTCACAAAATCTCAATGTGTGTCTCAAGGCGAACATTAATTATATTTCTTACGTTTCCCTTTTGCGAAGACATGTCTGGACACAAGGCAACTAGTAATTTCTAGAACGCGCAATTTTCGTTTGACCAACTAGTTACAACACAACGGTGGTCTTTACTTCATCCATCTATTATTTCAACAAGTTTCGAGTTTCAAGTGATATTTAAAAACCCAGTCAAAACTTCCTTCAAGCAGTCCTCGTAGCACTCACGCGTCATCAAAGTGACGCAAAAAGCCCAGCAAATCCACTTTTATTTCCATCTTTTGTTATCGACTTAAGCCCCTTTAATAATACTATAAATGACCGTAATTTCGCCAGAATTACCAAAACGCGTATCACGAAATTTATTGAATTACCCCACAACTCGTAATCCTTCACAATGGTTAATTGTTTCTTAATCTTTCCCTACACTCTGAGTGAAATTATCACAAAGCAGCTGCCTAATCTTGTGGGAAAAAGTTGAAGTTAACCGATCGAGATTTAAAGTGAAGTGAAAAAGACAGAAATATGCCGATTCGTGATTGTAAATAAGAAGGTGCGGATCAAATTCACAAGTTTTTGGCGCCAATAATTGTGTGTCTTGATCAAGTTATTGAGCGGATGTGTTTTACTTGTGTGCAAAAAAATCGATGCAATCTGTAACGACACAGGCATGCCTTACAAAACAGTTCACACACTTGTTATTTTCAACGTTTCAGCCCTCATTTCTAACCTATACCTGGATATTGTTGGAACTCTTTATCTCCGCAGTTAGTTCTCATTCGTCACGTAATCAGGTAAGTTGTACACTAAACGGCCATAGGAGAAAACAAGACAAATACGTACACTCAATATACAATATAATTTCTACAAATAATTATAATGACGCTATTCTCTAAATTTGTGTCCTTGGATAATGAATAGCAATATAAGACTACTTCAAGATAATGTCTTGGAGGTCAGAATTGAAACGTGTCTTATATGGTATGAATGCATAAAATCTCATATCCTCTATAGCATGTCATGTAAGTAGGTGAAGACTGTCTAAAATAAGGATGTTTGTCTACGCATGCATTCTAATTTGACCGGCATGTCTTCTGAGGGCAGTTTTATTAGACATGATTTCTTTGATAAAGCATGACTTAAAGTGATCCACCCGAAAGAGTCAAAATATTTGAAATTAGCTTAAAAGTTAAGAATAGAATAAGTCTGTAAATTTTTAGTAAGTTATTTTTTGCAACTGAAAAAATAGTCAGAAAAGGAAGAAAACACCAGTACTCAAAGATATGAATCGCCATTCGTTTACGTGTTGCAGTATGTCCGTACGGACAGTAATGAATAAAATGTATGATTTTGTCCTATATAGGGTGCTTTTGGTCTTATCACTTCTATAGGATATACATATTATTACAGACATGTAAATATCTGTGATTTTTGATTATTTTTCATAATTTTCTAACACTTTTAATAATGGACATATCTGCTATACTTCACCGGCAAGCCACTCCTTTATAATATTATTTCTATTAGTGATGGCATAAATGCAGGTATGGCGGCTAATAAACGATTTAAACTCCATATTGTACTTATTATGGTAGGACGCCGGACATTGCACCAGACAAGAAGTTAATGAAACAATAATTTGAATATCTCTGAATAGCGAACAGAAAATATTTTTAAAGAACTTTTTTTAAAGTAAATTTGAAAATTACAACTTTGCATATATCAAATAAAAATCGACCATGGTCTGATTCTTGTTTTGTTTTTGTTGTTTGTTTTTGCTAGCGCAAGCTATTCTATACTATAGAATCGGTATTTTGGCCTGACTTTTCCCAGTGCCTTCCATGCCCCATCCTTAGGTGCAATGAGAAAGTTCCATATCAAGGTGTCCCTAAAAATTTGAAATTCCATTTTTGCACTAATGTAAAGCTTTCTATCGAATATATCCCCATATGAAGGGATTAAGCAGAAAAAATGTTTCTTTGGTACACAAATTGTCCTTATTATTGTGAATTTTCTAATTTTACTAAGAATCAAATACTAATTCAGCCTGTTTTATATTGAAATTAAGCAAATCAAAATCGGCTTTTGTTTTCACTTTCAAGGCATATTTCTGTAGCCAAATGCAAGGGGGTAAGATATCTATTGGGGGTTTTATCTATGAAATCACTACATATGGCATTATATGGATGCCCCAAAATCTCTCGTTGCACCTTTAAGACATACCTCGTCTAAAATATGTCATTCTTTTTCATAAGTTGCAGCAGTCATGCATCAACAAAACATTCTTGCAAATATGTGTCTTACACTTCGTATGTACAAGCAAAAGAAAACCTCCAAACGTCATATAATAGCTGCTCGAAGTGATTCAGCTTACTAGGAACGTTTGTTCTTATTCAAAGATGTTTTTTCTTCAAATATTATAAAAAAAGATTGTCCCCTAACACATTGAAAAATATCGATTAAAGTGTGTGACCAAATCCTGAAACGGGGAAATTTTCAGTTAGGCTGTCACCTCCATTAAACATGTAAATTGTCAATGACTAAATTCAAGCCTTTGTACACAAGTTAACTTGTCAAAGATAGTTTTGCATATCATCTCAAACGTGTGGACACACATCTATTTATACACATCCCAATCCAGTTTTTCAGTATTAAACATGACGGGCTTCTATAAGAGAAAACATTGACGTTGAGTTTTCTATCTCCTTTGGGGGACTTCGCCTGGGGAATTAAGCGCGGGATGAAAGGGGAGACTATCGCGCCACATTTCGCGACAAAACTCTCTACTTTTCCCCAATTTGTGTAAGCCAGTGAGTTAGTACGCAGGGCTTTTTATCTTTCTAACATTTGCACATTAGAAGGTGGGATTTTTTTTATCATGCATAGTTATTTGTAAAGGTCGCCGTTTGACCCCATTGTTGGTTAAATAAGGTATAAGGGAAAAAATGAAGAACTGTTTTCAAATATTTGCAAAATAAAAACAAGTTGCACTCATTATGAATCATAGATGTATACTCTGTAAAATAATATTGTGTCTATACCAGAAGACAAATGTTAATACTTTTATGACTAGAAATAGAATAGACATATCCTGTTAGGACAATACAAACTTATTTCGTATATTCAAAGCAGTGTCTTTGTTCATTAACTAAAAGATATGTCCAAACAATGGCTTAATAAGACGTACTTTACATACTGTCTACAGACAAGGCAACGCTCTCAACGAATGAATATAAACGCAGAGCAGTTGAGACGATTTTAGCATGAAATGTTTAAGGATTCGAACTGGAGATATCAACTGAGGCAGTTAGCTCTGTCCTATATGCTCAACTGATAGACAGATGTTAACAGTCCTCATTAAACTAACAAAACATTCTTTACTTTCTTATGATTTTTTCATGAGATTCTAGTATCAATCCCACAATGCAACATTTTTGGGAAATTACACCTCAATAAGGTCATGTGATCTCACAAAACTCCTATTCTTAACGCATAAAAACCCTGACTTCTGCGCTCATTTTAGCGCATAAAGACTTAGTACTTTAGCATGATTATGAAATGTCTTGTGGTTCTTAAACTTCTTGGATACCTAAGTACTGGCATGTGTTTAGTACAGTACAGTATAGGCACATTGCAATGCATTATGTGATTGATTCAAAACACCCTCTGAGTATCATCTGACCCTTAAAAGAGTGTCATAGCTGGCATGTCTTGTATTTAGACATGTCTTCAATAAAATTTGTTTCAGTTGCCATGTCTTGAATTAATAATACCTTCAATAATAGTATATTATCTGACATATCTTGCATTTAGACATGTCTTCAATAATAGTGTCTTAGCTGACGTGTCTTGCATTTAGATATGTCTTCAATAACAGTGTCTAAGTTGACATGTCTTGTGTTTAGGCATGTCTTTATTAAGTGTCTTATCTGAAATATCTTGCATTTAGACATGTCTTCAATAATAGTGTCTTAGCTGACGTATCTTGCATTTAGATATGTCTTCAATAACATTGTCTTAGTTGACATGTCTTGTGTTTAGGCATGTCTTCAATAAGACACTTAATGAAGACATGTCTTGTGTTTAGGCATGCCTTTATTAAGTGTCTTAGCTGACATGTCTTGCATTTAGACATGTCTTCAATAATAGTGTCTTAGCTGACGTGTCTTGAAATAAGACGTGTCTTCAATAACAGTGTCTTAGTTGACATCTCCTGTGTTTAAGCATGTCTTTATTA
>JAMKCH010084454.1:0-12819 GCA_023653785.1 Ophioderma brevispina | reverse complement strand
TTTGTTTTACACAGTACCTATGGGGCGTAATACTACCAACACAAATGTTTAACTGCATCAAAACAAAAATTTTAGGTTTTTTTCTTTGTTTTAGGTTTTTGTGTTTTTGTTAATATATTATTTAATTGACTATTTTTCATTATACACAAAAAATTATATTTGAAATCCTGGTAGCCTTTTTAAGTTTGGCCGATTGACTCATCTCTTCGTTTCACAGTTTCTTTCAAGGTATATCCACATGAGACAAAAGGATTTTTTAAAGAGTGTGTGTTCAGCAATCTTAATGGTCACAAGGTCTTTAGCCGAAGAAGAAATGGCTATTTTTCCACGCACATCAGAAACTCCTAAAATCATCATCACCATCATCATTTGTAATCATAATCTTGGGGACCAGAAGAAAACATTTTTTTTAAACCAGGAGGATGCAAGTGTTGTTATCAGATTTTAGGCGGGTCTAGGTAGAGATTCTTCTAGGCATCAAATGAGAGATGCTGTACGTTTGGATGGGCTAGGACCTAGTAGCATCAAGGGATGTATCAAAGACAGAGAGCCAAAACCAGAGATAATGAATATAGTGGTTTTACATCAGCTTAATCCTTAAGTATTTTTCTCTATTAAAATACGTTGGCCATATTCTCAAGTGTGTATACAAGCTAGGATGAATATGAAAGCACACCAACTGGACACATTTACGGTGTGCCTTGGTCCTGAATTAACAAAAGGAAAATAATTTAATCACTTCAGAGACCTTTTTTTGTAATGAGATGTGGTACCAAATGTCTGCTGCTCCGAGGCTAAATAGGAAGGTAAGAAAGAGGATCACCGTCTGTTTTCACAATGTCAACAAGTTTTCTGTTATGAAAATAACACAGTATGACAAAAACCTAATTGAGACAGTTGAATTCACACACTAAAATCTGTTAGACAGTCAACTCATGCAATTATTGGACCAAAATGACACATCACATCAAAAATGGCTAGGCCATGGATGCATGCTGTGCCAAATATACTGTAATTACAAAAATTAAACTATAGTGCTAGTCAAAAATAAAAAACCATGACACAATATACGCTCATCTTCAAAAACTCACTGTGAGCTACTAAACATCTCATTCCCTGGCACAGTTTCAAGTATTTCCATCACCAGTGTATTTAGAAAATACACCCCCTGGTTTTGGGGTATGATATCCGATAACCAGATCACACAAGTGTCAGTTCATGTCAATGCATATACAAGTAAAACCCAATGAACTGTGTCTTGTGGATGAGCATATTGTAACTAATAGGACTACATCTTTCTATGGTCATATCATTTTCACTATGCTGTTCCCTAAACTTAGATCAACTTTACCTTTTATATTAAAAGTCAACGAATTTGATCAATTTAAATCTTCTTTGAAAAACACTTGTTTTTCCAGCTCTCTTACTACTAAAAAAGAGATCTGTGATGTCTGTCTGCTATGCGTTTCGTTATGCTTTGACATATGGGCGCTGATATTTTGTATGAAGGTAGGGGAGGACAGTCGAACCTGTGTTTGCAGGATTTGGGAGTGACCAAAAGGTCACACAGGGGTCCTTAGAGGTCAATTGGCATTAGAAATGCCCTAGACCTCCAAATTTGGTCAAAATGGACTTGCTGACCCTGGCACAGAACAAAATAAGGTCAAAGGTCAAACACATATCAAAGGGGTCACAATGGGGGGAGCTATAGTTGCATCTATAATAATAGAAGTTTATGTTCAGTCTTCATGTTTCCCTGAACTGATTCTTTATGCTCAACGTATAATACAAATTCTCTTGACACAACTGAACCAATGTGGTCCACAAATTGATGTTAAGGTTGTTTTACAATCAGTGTAATGTTGGGCTAGGTACATTTTACATCCTCTTTAAGAAAATAAGACCACTGAGCTCAAGTTTAAATTCACATTGTGTTCAGTGCAACATTGTGCTCAAGTCTTTTACAGGTACATTACAAAACTTGTAAAAAGTCATGTGGTAATTAGTTGAATTTTCTTTCTACAGTGATGAATCTGCATAAAAAAAAAAGATTTTGAATACAAAGAACTCACAATGGGAAAGTCAGCTGCTGTCAGAATATTTAAGGTGGCAACGATGGTTTCATCAAAACTTGGCCGGTTGAAAGTGAGAGCGAGAAACACCACTGGAAAGGAGGTTAAAATCCATTATCCTGGGTAGAGCAAAAAACCTTCGATGCGTGATCCTTGGAGGATGTTGTCAGTCCGATCAAACGACAGCCAAGTAGTGCTGCACTGTGCTTCTTGACTTGATTTGAAGATTAAAGGTGACAGGAAAACCTGCATGTTCAGAGGGAAATGATCTGAAATAAACTCTACACATCCTGTACAGTATGAGACATTTCAGTTAGATTATTAACTACAGGTACCTCCTATCAGCAAAGAAGAGGCGGAATCCACTAAAGTATACCGGTGTTTCAGTGGCAAAGATTGGGCAGCTGAAGGATAAAAACTGGTTAAAAGAATCGACAATGAGCTTGGAGATTATGCTTAAGGTCAGAAAAAATGAAAATTTGGCTTCATGATCCCTCTGCACGAAACTACATAGAAATGTGGGAAAGTGGGAATGAAATGAAGCGCAAGTACATCCACAGAGGATGTCCTTTAGCATTCGATTTGTAAAAGGACCAGGCAATGAATTTGAAAGAACAACCTAGAGTGAGAGGAATGCAATTGAACTTAAAAACAGCAACATGGCAACCTAAATGTACATTCTTTTGATATGGTGGTACTGTAGGACGCATCATTATGCAGGTCAAAGGGAGTTAATGAAGATGACTGGTTTATCAACATAAACAATTTAGTTTATACAAAATGGTTAAAGAGCGATATAACGAGGACAAGAAGACAAAATTAAATCTGTTTGAACACCCCCCCAATATGTGAGGCAAACCAAATTAACAATGATCACATTGTTCAAGTAAAAGTTTATGACAAAAAACACAATTTGTTTGAAAATGAGGGTGCCCTCCTCGGGAAAAAAAAACATCTCTGTGTCAGCCTTTAAATCTAATTTCCTTTGTTAGGCGCCTTAGAATTGTTACAGTGATCCAGCAGGCCCATTGTGCCAGCGTTCAGTAGGCTAGTCACGTTCAATCCTCAAAGGTCTTTGTCATTGTGGTAATTCTCTTTTGTTATGTGAAGGAAGTTTTTTGTGTTCGATCACTGTCCTTCGTTGAAGGACATTATTGGTTACTTAGTGTTCGGGGGATGTACCGCTTTCTAATGACTAAGCACTGCTCTTTGCGGGATGCCGATCAGCCCGTTTGAGTGGGAATCCCAATCCGACTGATGGCGCCAACATGAGTGTACTAGGGAATCCCCTTGATATCCTACTGTGTGGGACTAGCGAGTATTCACTGGACAATGATCGACAGGTGAGCGGAATTATCCCTAGGGAGTTCCAAAGGCAAGTCGACCACGGCGCGTGCTACTGTCTAGTGGGGAGCAGCGCGGGCTCCCCTGGAGCACTGCAGGGGCTTCAGAGTCATGGAGGTGGACACAAACAACACCTCCGCGCGGCTTCGGCTGCTGGAGCACCATAAAATGTGGGTTGTGGTAGGTTGATGAAAAGGCACTTGAAGCAAAGAGGAAGGGCAACCGTCATACAGCAAAAGCTGGCAGCCAGTTCAGAGCGTGAAATGAGGAGAAGCACGTAGGACCGCAAAAACCCCATTTTGGGGCAATTTGGCCATCTTTCACCCAAGGACCCATTTTTTGGCATGTCCTTGCCACGAATGTTCCCGAGTTTGAAGCGCCAGGGAATTAAACCTATATCATTGATATGCAAGTGAGGTGCACAAAGGACCCTGTACTGGCATTTGTATTGTGATGTGCAGTGTATGGGTGTCAATCTATACCTCGCTACAAATGCAGAGTGCACGCTTAATCAATTGGTGATTGCTTGGCCCGTGCCTGTGATGTAGTGGTAAAAATAACATGGCGACCAACCATGGAGTTGCTTCCATGGTTCAATTATATTCATCGATCGAAGTTGCAGTGTCTGCGAAATACATGTATGCCAGGGGTAAAACATTGATTCATCGCAAGTTCAGTTACGAGAGATCTTTGCGAGAATCTGATTCATCGGATTCTCGCCGCAATTCTAGCCATGAATGCTCTATTGTTGAATGCAAATTGAGGGGTGTTCATGGGAAAATTTTGAAAATGCAAATAACCGGATTATTGGTCTATTCCCAAATAGTTAGGATTTCTGGTAGAGTATGACAACGTTGCATAATGGCATATACTTATTCTGTGAAACTTTGCAGTCTCTTTGTGGAAATCGGGCTTTATCCCAGCGCAGTATCAGTGAAAAATTTACAATCGGAGAAACGAGGACATTACAGTGAATAGGGAATCAAAAAGTGATTACAAGTGCAAACAGAATGGCAGCATCATGGGTATGGAAGACAACTGGGGAGCCAATAGAAGGTGTTCTGAAAAATGCCCATTGGCATCGGAAGGTGTACCGCACTATGGAAGGAAACAAGCTGACTTCAGAAGAACGCAATGATATCATTTTGGTACCAAAAATTGATGCTTTTTATAACCCACAAAACAATCCACCCACGTTTGCATAAAAATTGGGACGGGTGGCCGCCAAGGCCAAATACTGCCAACTGGTGAGGACTAGAGAACTGCAGGGCAGGGCTGAAGTTGCCAGCAATGTCTTGAAGTTAGGAACAATTTGAAGACATGATCTTCACAGGCCAGCCTACAATTGACATGAACAGTTCTAAACTTACGTTGAAGCAAGTAATAGATTTAAGACAGACACTGAGGACATTGAACACAAAGTTAGTTGCTGCAGCCCAAGCATCCGGCCAATAAACTGCAAATAATGGCAGGGATTTCCAAGCGGAGGGGCACCGATAAGCAATATTTGATGGCAGGTGAGAAAGGGTTTATGTGGAAGAGATCCTGAAGAACACTTTGCAGCCCTTCCTTCAGAGAACTTTCCCTGACGGCCAAGGGTTTTTTGGGTACCAATAGCAATATTGATGGGCATCATGAGAAAGGAGTTTTATGTGGAAGATATCATCGAGAACACTTTGCAGCCCTGCCTTCAAAGAGTGTTCCCCCACGGTGCATAATTTTTTTGGGAGGGGATACCGAAGTTAATTTTTGAAGCATCATGAGAAAGGAGGTTTATGTGCAGAGCTCCTGAAACACCTTTCATGACCTTCCTTCAGAAGTGCTCCCCGAAGGGCATCGTTATGGATAATGGAGGACAACAATCTAAAGGTAATTCTATTCTATTCTTCATGGCATAATAAAACTAAAGCGGTCATTATGAGTGCTGGATAAAAAAACATCATAAAACTTGTAAATGTTCAACGGATCCTGAATGAATGAATGTATGTATGAAAAGTAGCTAGCAGACCTGAGTGAATATCACTGGATGCTGTGTGCAACTGTGGTACTGAATTGAAGGCTGTGCTTTGCCCTAGATATGCATTTATTTGTCAAATTCATACATAATTGTAATCTTGGAGCATGTGCCTTTTAGTGTTGTTTGAAAAATCACATTGTTTGAGTTTTGTATAATGTATTTTACTATGTAAATGTGTAACTTTGTTAGAGGGCGCTGACATGTTCGGCCTTATGGCCTATACTAGCCTCCCACATTTTTTTTTTACCCCAACAAAAAATGTCTTGTTGTTGTCGTGGATACAGGAACTGCCCGCCCTGAGGGGGCAAATTTCCAAGTTCTTAGGAAATTTTCCCTCTCGTGGGGGGTCAAAAGGCATTTTCTGTCAGAGGGCTAAAAAACGGCTGATTTAGCATGATTTTTGAAAAAAAATTCAGGACCAAAGTCGTCAGGGGGGGGAGGGGCAACCTGCCCCCCTCCCCTCCCACCCCCCCCCTGTTACGCCACTGTTGCTGTTTATGAATTAAATAATTTGATTGATTGACTGATTTGGATATTTCTATACAGATGAAAGTGAAAGCTCCCTGGACGACGGTGTCATATAGAAAGGGCAGGCCACCAAAAAGTAATTGAATAGACCAACAAGCTAAAATGATCTACTGAGAACATCAAAAAATGCATGTAAAGCAACATTTCTCAACACTACTGGCAAAGTTCAGAAAAAACCAGTTATGTGTTACTGCTAAGTGGAAGGAAAAACAGCATACATTATCAAGTGGACAGGAGATGATTTTTTGAGATACGATTTCTCTCAATTTACACGGATCGGTCCTAGACCACCACGAGAGGGTTCGAAGGTCATTGAAGCAAAAACAAGTACAAAAGAAAACCGCAAACCTTGTTTTGAAATGGCCATGCTATCGCATCGTCCCCATAGAAAAACCATGGTTGGACTTCTGTCGTGCACGACAGAAAGTGACAAATCATCATCATGATTACATAAAGACGGTGTAATTCGGCTAATTCACTTCCGGTATCACAATACATTGGTAAGCATCCAAATATGCAAAAATCCTGGTGTCGACAAAAAATTGGGGGCGCTTATTTATGGAAATCTACTCTTGTCTCTTTCAAATTGCTGCTCACAGGTGAAAGCTCAATCAACAGCTCTAAATGTCTTGCAATTAGGATTACTACCGTGATGTAAGCAGAGCGGGGGGGGGGGGGTATCGCCAGGGATTCAGCAGGTCCAATGCAGTGGCCGGCAAGAGATGTATGAAACCATATGCCAATGTTAAAGCGCAGAGAAAGCATTTTTGCCTGGCCTCTATGCAAATTTATGGTTACTCCTCCATTGACTCATCCCAGCCAGGTGAGATAGGAATCTCGTTGGAGGATTGAGTACATGCAACAAAATTCCCAGAGCTGGGGCTTCCACAGTTGAAGGCAATGCAGTATCACTGACAAAGGCTTTGGCTTCAGCTTTGTCTGATCTCGACGCCCCCAAATTGCAAGTGGACTATGAGCGCTGGGAAGGATCTGGAAGTGTTCAAAGGCACTCTTCATGTAGAAATTAAAGATGGAGCAGATGGTATGGGCGAATATCGTGCAAACTGTTCACAATTCTGCTATAAACTAGACAAAGCTTTGGGTGATAAGCTTTACCATATGAAAAAATGCAAGAAAATGGACACAACAATTGGTTTTGAAGAGGCAAAACCAAAACTCACATTGAACTGCAGACCTTGCTCTCCCTGGATGATGAAAATGACTATTATGCATTTACATCTTAACATCTTTAAACAGGAACTATTTCTGTGAGCGGGAGTCATCATTTAACAAGGTTAAGATGGTTTGCACTTGATCGGTTGGGGACCACCTACAAGAATGTTTGGAAGGTTTATTGGACAAAACAGTACAAAGAAAGCCGCATTACCTTGTTTTGAACTTGAATTGCTTGCTATCGTAATTATCCCTATAGAAAAACCATGCTGTGATTTTCGGGTGTACGGACAGAAAAATACTAAATCATATTATGACATAAAGACGGTGTATTGGGTTTATTCACTTCAGGTGTATCTACTAAATCGTGCTAAAGCATTCCAATATGCAAAAAAAAAAAAAAAAACAAGGTTGCTTCTCTCTGGAAATGGTCATATGTTAAAAACACAATGGGACTTGATTTAAAATTGACACCTGTCTATTTTTACTCCCTTATTTTACCAAGTTCCCTATATTTCCCAGATGGTGGCCACAACAAATTATGATTCAGCACCCTTAAAACTATAGAAAAAAC
The DNA here is from genome assembly GCA_023653785.1 of Ophioderma brevispina. Lineage (NCBI taxonomy): Eukaryota > Metazoa > Echinodermata > Ophiuroidea > Amphilepidida > Ophiodermatidae > Ophioderma > Ophioderma brevispina. Next base: position 5,111 of record JAMKCH010084454.1, on the reverse strand, counting down.
ATCTGAAACTTCATTCCAAAACTTCTAGATTATATTCTCATTTTAATGCTACTTTAAAGGTTATGCCACTGCGTGGGTTGGCTTTTACAAATAAGCAATGACCAAGTGAAAGTCATCTGACATCGTCAATTTCAACATGTTACCTCATTATGTAAACCCTGCATCTGGCAATATACGAAGAATGGCTGTTAATTATGTCAACCAAATGGCAAATATTATGTCACGGCAAACAAGTTAGCAGTGGACAATTATTTACTCTCTTAAATTGTGGATGCTAGTTTTGGTGTTGGGCGGGCCAATGGGCAAACATGGTTCACTTGTATTAACAAGGATTCTATCCTACAGTAAACATTTAAATGGTATGTGATCATGCGATTGTTTTAAAACTATCAGTGTAAAAATTGTAAAAATAAAAGGTACCAGAATCGGCTTGACACTGTGCTCTTTCCATTTATATAAAAACAAATCTAATATGAACTAATTTTTTCCCAGTTCATTGATTTAGACATTCATCAGCAGCCCAGGAGGAGGTTGCAAAGTAAAACTTTTGGGACAAAGAGTAGTGTCTACAATCTACTAATATGGTATACCGATTAAGATTTTAAAATTTCAAAATCGGTTCATCCGATTTTTTTCTGTGTACCGTTTTGCGGTAATCATCGCCATTTTTCGACAGCCAAAAGCTGCCTGAAAGTAAGCAGATTGATTAGTAAGCTACTAAATCGACGAAATAGTAAATTGGAAAAACCATATACACCACTCTTTGTACATAAATATAATTGACGTGCTTACGATATGTTGCAGAGTTGTTTGTATATAGAGTCTTATAGAGTGGACCCATAGAATAATTTTGGCCCCCATATGCATTATACTGTGTTGACGTCCCAGGTTTTGAGTAAGTCATTCATACCAGGGTGATTCCCCTTTTTTTGCCTCTCTGATTCTTCTCTTTTCCTTTTGCCCACACAGTTTTTGTTTTATACCACGGTGCCTGGTCGATCTTCCGACACCCGGACCTCCCCGACCGACCGGTTCCCCCCTCACCTGGCGGGTGAGGACGCTGTGAACACCACAGCTAACAATAGTCGGGCCAATGCACCACACTACTTTGGGATGGCACATACCGCCCCTGCAGGCCCCGACGGGGGGAGAAGCTAGTGAGATTAGCGGGAAGTTAAACCGGCACCCTTGACAGATGATAGAATACATGTGGGAGAAGCCCCCACTAGGCTGGTCACGGTATGTTTACTGCCAAGCTTCACAGAGAGCACTTCCCAGATGGTACCAAGTATGAGTTAGTGGTGGAGGAGGCGGAGAAGATTCCGGCACAAAAGGAACGGGGCCACAGAATAAGGCAAGAAGGAAAAAGAAGAATAAGGTTGAGTGTAAGTTATGTCAATGTTTCATGGTGGGAAAGCTCACGTTCAAACTGGCTTTGAGAGAGGGGGCCCAGAGGATGTCCCACCTCTTTGTGATAAGCGTTCCCCTTCTGTTTTGGCACATTACAAAGGAAGAGTTTACATGACTTGTAATATATTGTGCACGAACTTTGTAAATAAATTTTCTTCATTGTATATTGGTATGTAAAAAAAAAGAAAAAGGTTTGGACTCCGTCTTTTTGATTTTCCACATTGGGGAAAGATTTTATAACGTTGCTTTGTAAAAATGTTTAAAGAAAGTTCTGGTAATATTATAAAGAAGTTGACATTTGAAAGTACAATACTTTAAAAATACTGGTTTTGGCGGTCAAACTTGGACATATCTTCCACCAACTAGCTTATTCCAGAAACCTTACAACAATCTGCAATTTCTCATCAAAATGAAAATACAAACCAATTCCCTGTCATTGCAATCACTTTGGGGTATTGGAAGCAAAATTACATATAATGGGTACCGCCAAACCACGACAATCAAGGTAAGATGTACCATCTAATTGACACCTTGCTCCTTCAGATGGTAATGTATGGGAAATTTGAACAGTTACACTTCCATGACACCGATAATGAAGTCTCCGACTGACTATTTCACAGCTGATACACTGCAAGTGTTACTATGTTCATGGTCCAGACATTTCAGCATTACTCTGTGATCTTCAGTGTTATAGTTTCATGGGGAGGGAATAACCCACATGGCCAAGGTTGTGAGTTCGACCCACACTGGTCAATGTGTTTGCCCTTGAGTAAGGCACTCTTTACCTTAATTACTCCTCTCTCCCATGTGTATAAATGGTGTACCTGCTATTCAATGTTGGGCAGGTAACAGACTAACTGTAGAGGTGTTAGCGATCCCCTTTCAGCAACATTTTCTATGGTGGAGTCTGGCCCAATCACTTCAAAAGAAGTATGGGCACCTGTGTATACAGGTCCAACCCTTTACCTTACCTATAGTGTCAATAATGATAGTGTCTTGGGGATAATGAACAAATTCATAATGCCCCAATGTGCCATCTGACAGAACAGCCAGGACACATACTTGAAGGTGTAAGCACTACATATAAGAGCATTTTGAGTATGCACAGAGGATGAACATACCGTCATTTGAGTGCAAGTAGCGAGAAAGTGAATGAGCTGCTATTTGTCCGAAATTTCCCCATCAAACGGACTATTATGCTAAGTCTTTGGTCAGGGCTATTGAAATGTTTCTTCAGGCGCTGTATCGCCAAAGAACCATTTTTAAGAGCCACTGACTCAAGGAAAGATCAAATTGCGTTATCCAAATACCTGGCAGAGCACAGATGTATCACATGGGCAGGCTATGCACTTAAGAACTTTGTTGCACTCACATGCTTATACACTTCCAAGAATCACAGAAGAACTTATCAAACTTGGATCAAAGTTTATGAGCAAAGATGAGGTAATGCATCCCAAGAAACAACTAAAAAGACTGCAAGTTCAACACTTGCAAGATCTCCATGGCTTTTCAGTTTATCAAACCAAACTTTAAAAAAAAAGGACAAGTGACCCCTAGATGACTTTAACTCAAATGTTACAATTCATCTGAAGAGTCTTACCCAAAAGTTGTTGAAACCAAGTTTGGTTGGATATGAAATAATTCACCTACCCAAATTTAACATACATGACACACATCACATTACCACACATACATACACACATCACACAGAAGGAAATATTTGCATATCAAGATCCCCTTTGCTAAAAAAGCCAGGGGGATTAAAATGAAACTGGTGTTAAGCAGTTAAAACAACATCTTCAACATCACTACAGAAAATTATTAACTGGGGGGTAACTCAAGATTTCATGCCAGATGGAAAGTTTCCTAACTGCAAAAAGATTACAATGAGAACTGAGGACAAAATCAACACCCACGCACAAAGCCTTCTGGAGAGAATTTTGATGGTATTTGGGATTTTTAGATACAAAAAAAAGGGCATGAATGTGTTTTCAGTTTCCGAAATAAAGCACAAGTTACGTTTTGTTTTCAAAAGAGATATATTAACAGGAGCGTCATGAAGAGGGCGAAAAAAGGAGCGGCTTCCCTCCAACAAAAAGATGGAAAGTTCATTAGAAATACAAACAGATGAACATGGGACAAAGGGAACTCATAAAAAGCATCAAGAGAGAAAAAATGGGTCACATGGACTAAAATAACACTGGCAAACCAAAATCAACTTTTTTTCTGTTGCAAAAGTTTTAGATTGTTTTAACTAATTTGGGGTCACTGATTTCAAAAATGCCATCAGTTTTTCCCTATCAGGTCAAAGTTTTTTTCTATGAAAAATGGTGAAATTTATGATAACACCATTATAAAACATGTTATTGTAATAACCTCGATAATCTCACTGAGTGAGTAGTATGTTATTAAAACTTCCACATTTATTAGTAATGGAGGAGAAGGCTTAAGGTATACTAAACGTTGCATTTGGTTATTTAAAATAGGAAGGGTGGCATGCCCATACCCTAACTCATGTGTAGTTGCACATAGGTAACCCTACCAGACCCAGTTTCTCTTGATTCTTTTAGATGATGCAGTGAAAGTGAAAAGTAGGTGAACAATGGCGTCATCCCCAAGGAAATGTCTGAACTGTCCTGATTCTTTCTGTTATATTTGTGACCTTTTACCGTGCCAAGTCAAAGAAGAAACATGGGGCGATTTCGAAAAAAGAGCATATTTACCTACTCCTACTTTAAAATCAAACTGGTGAATCAAGACAAAGCATGGGCTCCGCATAGTTTGCAGGACATGGGTGGAATCCCTTACCATGGGACAAGGGGAAGTAGAGATAGACTCAATTTTTTGGAATTCCAATTATATGGAGAGAGCCAAAGACCATGTTAGTGACTGCTACTTTTGTATCGTAAAGACTGCAAGGTTTCCTAAAAAACTCGAACATAAAATAGCTAAACCAAATCTTGACAGATGTGGAGAAAAGAACATGGAGGCCTTTGTTTCTGTTGTGAACAACTTCCTGGAAATACAGGCTGAAAATACAAGGATTGGTGAAAAAAATGCTACCAGTTATCATTTGGCTGCAACATGACTCCAGGGTTATTTTCTCAACACCATCTCGATGATTTTCTTCAAACCTAAGGTGACGTGATCCCGAGCAACTGTGAACGATTTCAACCAGTATTAAAGGTTAGGGAGAGAGGTAATCATGGACACTGGGACACACATATGATGGGCAGATTACTGTTGGAGCATCCAATGAGACTATCCAGATAGGCACCACGCCGAAAATCCAGGAAAAGGAAATTTGTTCCATGAACATGCTAAGAACAAATCGTATTGCCGAACTGAGCCGTTTTACTCTGGTTATTGCGATGTTAATATGACTATGTCAGTATTTCTGCATTTTAACCTTTTGGCTTTGATTTAGATTTAAGTGGACCCCTCAAAAAGAAATGCGGTATCATACAAGTATACTTTGTTGTCACGCATTGTCATACATGTAAATTGCATATACATACTATGTAATATAGGGCTATACCCTAAAAAAAACCTTACCGGATATGCAAAACTAATGCATTTTGAATCAGTGACCCCAAATTAACCCAAAACAGCTCTCAAACTCTTGCCAAAAATTGTGTTGACCATTGTAATCAGAGATTGTAATAGATGCCGATCTCTGGCATCACTAGAGCAAGTTGGAT
>JAMKCH010084452.1:0-11386 GCA_023653785.1 Ophioderma brevispina | reverse complement strand
TCAATATATTTAATGCACCTGATAAATACAATACGTTCAAGGACTTTTGAGAAACACTGGAAGAACAGACACTGGTCTATAATGATAATCTTAAACATCATCTTTTTTATCTTACTAGGTATAACTTTAGCAATTTTGAGATTATCAGGCACTTATACCAGTAGAAAAGGATTCATTGCATATCATTGTAAGAGGTAACATCAATTTCATTGGCCACTTTTTTACGACAAGGTTACCAATATCATAATGACCTGCACTCTTATTCTGATCGAATTTATTGATGACATTACTAATCTCTGTCTCCACAAGTCGGTGTCATAAAACATAGAACTATCAGAAGGATCTTTCAAATAATTCATAAAGTTTTTGGACCGGTACTGATTGCTTTTTGACGCCAGGTCAGGCCCAAACATTTACAAAGAATTCATTAACCTATCAGCTATACTTTTTGGATCAGTAATAGTTTGTCCTGATTGGGATTTGACTGCTTCGGAAGGGGCTTTTCTTTGGCCTACGACCAAGACATTATTTAAGCTTTCCACGTACGTTGTTGATGTTTACCTTACTGGTTCAAATTTTTAAAGAAAAAACTCGTTGGATTTCCTATACACAGTGTGTAGAGTTTATTCTGAACGTAACGAATTTTGCCGTCGAGTATCCTTGGGCATGCGAAGATTAATCTTTGTACAAATTATTTTTGGTATTAATACTCTTTTTAAATTCATGGATGCATTATATCTATTAATTCATGGATTGCCTTACTATGCATTAGTCTGGGCACTCATGGAATCTGCTCGAGCAGCTCTTCTTATTAGAGCAGATCAAAATGCCAATAACCACAGGTAGATACGCAATACAGTTAGTTATAATTTGAAGTAGGTGGTAGGGGTTTTGATCATTCAGCTTATTGTTCTTCATTACAAGGCGGGCCTTCTAGGCGCTTCTTGTTCTGTTTCTGATGCGTTCTTCTTTCTTCTTACAGGCAGGGGGGGGAGGCCGTCAGCCGTCTTGTCCTGTTTTGATGCGTCTCTTTCTTTCTTTCTTTCGTTCTTCTGGCAACACTTCAACTGCGTCTAGCTCTGTCATTCATTTGAAGCATATTTTGACTAGACTTAATCAAACGGACCTTGATCCGTCCAGTTAGTCATATGACATTCGACCCCCTGTCTTGACCTTGACTGGGCAAGGCTTCAAATATGTACTTAATTGTTCAAAATATCTTTTCTACAGGATTACGCCGATTTATCAACCAAAACTGGTTAAGAAGAACCAGGACCCTGCGTCATATAGGGTGTTCCGGGATAAGAGTCAAAGGTCATGAAGGGGGTCAATTTCCGCGGTTGAATGAAAGCCAAAAATTATTACTCTCGTAGTGAAAAATATCAAAAATCGCTTGTCCTTACAAAATTAAGTAACAGAGTGACGTCATTGCGCACATGTTTGTATTTGTTACTAGGCAGGGTATTGGGGTTGTCCACCAGTTTCAGGATCAAAGGTCAGAAGGGGTCACTTCCGGTCACAACAAAAAATGTGCTCCAAACGTATTCAAATTGTTATCTCAAAATAAAAATAGAGACAGTGAATTAACTTACAGATATGCATTCATTTTTACCTGGTTGTATGCAAGTATTTTTATTTTGGAGGTCCAACGGTCATTTAAGGTCATTTCCGGTTTTAGGATAATTTATAATTCAAAAATTTTAAATTAACGTTTTTCATTTTTTTTACTTTAGTAATTTGTTTATATGTATGGGAAACATGAATTTTGTTGTGGACCATCAGGTGTTTTTTTATACCGGGATCAAAGGTCCTTAAGGGTCAAAAGGTCATTTTCCCAAAAATGTTAAAAATTTTTAAAAATTGTTTCTTGAAAGCCTGAAAGAGTGAAGTATTGTAAGCACCTTGGCATAATTATTGATGAAACATTAATAGTAGAAGATGGTCTCTGATAGTCTCGACCCCAAGTCAAAAGTTTACGGTCAAAAGGTCAAAATTTACAAAACAAGGCTCCGACTGAACTGAAATTTGACAGGAATAAGCATCGGGATATCGTAAATACATAATTACAGTTTACCCTATTCGTAGTACCCAGGGGTCACGTTTAGGGGTGAAAAGGCCAATTCCCTGACATGCTTGGATTGAGTTGAAACTCAAATATTTATCCCTTGGTAAAGTTGTGTAACATGTTAAAAATACATTTAATGAAACTTTGTATACATATTGTGAAGTTTCCAGGGTCAAAGGTCAAGTACCCCTCAGGGGTTCATTAAGGGATCACCATCCATTCCCAATACGGGCCGTTCTTGTAAATTGATCTGTTCACAAGGTCTAGTTTCTTTCTTTCTCTCTCAACACCTTAACATCGTCTAGCTTAGTCATTGGTTGACCTATTTTGACTAGACTTATATACCAAATGACCGCTGACGCCTCCCATGTTTATGTCATATGACATTGACTCCTGTCTGACCTTTGACTTGGCCACAAGGCGTCAATATGTAATTTAATTCAATCTACAAACATTTTGCTCATACCTTCTACAGCATTACCGCGATATCAACCAAACGGGTTCAGAGGAACTACTGACCCTTGCTTCACATAGGGTGTGCAGGGTGGAGTAGAGGTGAGTCAAAGGTCTTAAGGGGATCCCATTTCCCGGTTTTGAAAGCCAAACAATTGGAAAATCAAAAAATCCTCTGTCTTACAAATTACGTACAGAGTACGTCATTAGAGCACATATTATTGGCTTCTACGCCAGGGTCCTGTCGGGTTGTCCCACAGTTTTCAGGTCAAAGGTCATTAGGGTCACTTCCGGTCAAAACCCTAAAATTCCCAAGTTTTTTAATTTTTTTTATATCTCAAAATCCCACATATAACGTGACCTAACTTTCAGATACATTCATGTTTTCCCTTGTGTTATAACAAGGTTAATTTTTTCTTTGAGGTCCAAGGTCATTTAAGGAAAGGTCATTTTCCGGTGTAAGGTCAATAATTTTAAGACTTTTTATCTCCAAACTAGCCATAGTAGAATTTTATTCATTTTGCCTTGAACAAGGCATTTTGTTGTGTTTACTAGGTTTTTTTTATATACCAAGGATCAAAGGTGCATTAAAAGGGTCAAAAGTCCAATTTTTTTTAAAAACAAGTAAAATGCTAAAAAATAAAGACCAAATTGGATTTATCTCAGCCTATATGGGAAATAAACCCGTTATTACTACAGTGATAACATTTAAAGTTATACAGAGTTGCTTAGAGTAAGTCCTCCTTGGTTTGGCCCTTTTCTCAAATGGTCAATAGTTCAAGGTCCAATGTCAACATTATTATCAAACTCAAGCCTCCGATTTGGAACTGAAATTGACGATTGGAAGGATTCCTCGGATTCGTAAAGTACAGAAATAAAGAGCAGTATTGACCCTATTCGTTTGACCCAGGGGTCACTTATAGAATGGTGCATAGGTCACATCCGATGCGTCAAGTCATATTATAATTTTTTGTTACAAACTTAGCTTGCTTCTAACAGCATTACCCGAATCAACCAAAACTTGAGTTTCAAATGAATCCCTGACCCTACTGCTTTCATATAGGGTTTAATTTCAGGGATTAAGGGAGTAAAGGGTCATTAAGGGGGTCCTTTCCGGTTTGAAAACCAAAATTGGTGAAAATAATTTAAACAAAAAAATCGTGTCCTTATCAAGTACGTAAAAGTGACGTCATTAGAGCACAGGTATTGTTACTAGCCCAGGGTCCTTCGGTTGTCCACATTACTCGTGATCCCGATGACCGGATCAAAAAGGTCTTAAGTGGTCCTTCCGTGTCAAACCCAAAAACTGATTTATTTCCACAATTTACAATTTTTTTATCTCAAAACATCAGAACATAGTACAGTAATCCGAACTTGCAGATCTGCATTTCATGTGACCACTGGTTATGCAAGGTGTAATTCTTTTTTTTCTGAGGTCCAAGGGTCATTTAGGTCATATATCCTTTTTTAAGTTCAATAATTTTAACTGAATATTCTTTTATTATCTCTCATACTCTAACCGTCCTGTAAGCTAGAATTTTTTTATAATTTGCAATTGGATAATTGCAATTTTTTGGTCTTTTGTTTCACACCGCGATAGTTGTATTTATTTTTTATATGCTATACCGAGATCAAATGTCATGTAAGGGGGTCAACAGGTCAATTTATTGCCAACAATGCTAAAACATTAAGCACACCAATTGGATTTATCTCTAGCGTAGAGGCTCAGCATAAAGGCCCGTTATGTACTTGAATCAGGAGTACATTTATAGTAGAAGAGGGTCTATTTGATAAAAGTCCTGTTCTTCGCCTCTGATCCCCATAAGGTGTCAATTTTGCAAGTCTAAAGGGTCCTTGTTACTATATACAAGTCTACTCCCTCCATTTTGATGAGCCTTGAATTGTGACCCTCGTTTCATGTTACAAAGAAAAATTTGGTACTCCGTTTTCCGTGTGGGATATCCGTTTTGTTAATTAGTTTTCACCGATTCACCTTTGACAGTTCTCCAACGTCTGTGAGCTCCTTATGCTGGGTCTTAAGGACGTCGTCTCAGGGGTCACGGTGTCATAGACGGTTGCAACCAGGGTCCAACTAGGCTCAAGAATTAGTATCTGCTTATACCCTGTCTGTTGGGTACATCATCTTCTCTGATTACAACAACAGTCCAGTTCGTTCCGGTCATGCATTGCTCCTCAACCTGGTATGTCAGTTCCTGAATCAGACCACTGACCCTTTTGCTTCATATAGGAGGTTCTTGTCCGTGGATAAGGGATTTTTCACAGGTCCCATTATGTGGCTTGGCTCGTGATCTCTTCTCCTGGATTTTGTGGGAAAAACCAAAATTTGGGCGGCCTTAAGACTCACATTATTTAAAAGAAATCGCTGTCCATTTTCTTCGACAAAGTTACGCATAGGCAGAGTCCGCTCAGTGCCATTAGAGTCTACATGTGTCATTCTTCTTTCTGTACCTCTCTAGCCCACGTCTGTCGTGTGGTTTGTCCACAGCGTGCAGATCACAGTGTCATTCACACGAGTGGTCACTTATCCCGGTGCACAAGAACCTCACAACTGAGTATCCAAAATTGTCAAGTGTTGTTTATTTTCACCAAACTCAACACATAGTGTATCATTGTAACTCTATAACATGCAGTGATATTTCCATCTTAGCGACATGTCGTGACCTTACCGTTGTTGTGGTGTATGACAAAGGTTTTAATTAATTTGGGGGAGTCAAAGGTCCATTTCAAGGCTATACGTTTTTCCTTGTCGTTTTAATTTTTAACATAAAAGTATAATTCCATATTTCTGTTTCCTAATTTTTTACAAGCAACGGTCTTTGCTCTGACATCTCCTCTCGCCAGTAGACCTAGATCCGAGTTATGTAGGAACATGATTTCGTCTTTTAGTTTATTGGCAGTTGGGAACTATGCATTGGTGGGGTGGGGGACACGAGGTTGTTTTTATAACCAGATCAAAGTCATGTTACAGTGAGGGTCGAATATAATGTCCTACCTTGTTGCCATAATAACATATCATCAAAAATTAGACACTTCTAAATTGCGTTGATTTGATGCTTCCGTCGTCCTATAACTGCCCTACAGACATACAAGACCCCGTGTCGTAGGGCATATACACGGTCATCACGTGTTTGCTTTCATCACAATCGATTCATTAGTTTCTCTCGACGAGCATGGTCGATGAGAGTTTCTCTCTCTCGTACGCCGTCTTCCGCAAAGTGGTAAAAGTTCCCCCGTGGTTTCCAAAGGTCAACATTGATCAACTAAGCTCCCGATTGGAACGGATATTTTTGTGACTGGGGGAATGTCATCTCTCCGTGTTCGAATTAGGCGGAAAATACCCAAGAAAAAATACAATGTCTTGTCGACCCTTGGGCGCCAGTTAGGTCGGGGGATGTTTGATTGTATACTCTCAGTGGCTGTTCGTCTCCTCCTAGTCTGCTAGTTGCAACCAGGTGGTTCAACAGCTAGTGCGACGGTTCAAAGGTATATTGGTATATTTTATTAGTTACAAAGTGGTACTGTTTCGTCCTACAAGCAGTACGCGCCGATTAGCTCACCAAACCGTTGTCGTTCAAATTGGTAACCTACGTGCCGCCTTGCTTCCTATGTCATTATAGTGGAGTGATCAGGATACCTGGGAGGCTGCAGAATGTGTCTGGGTCTACACTTAAATAGGGGGTCCAATTTCCGGTTTGAAAAAAAAAAACCAAACAATTTTGTGAAAAATATTTAAAAATCGCTGTCCCTTACCAAATACCCGTAGGCAGAGTGACGTCATGAAGCACCGTATTGTTACTAGCCAGGGTCTTCGTGTGTCCACAGTTTCAGGATCAAAGGTCATTAAGGGGTTCAATTCCGTCAAAACCCAAAAATATCCAAATTTTCAATTTTTTTTATCTCAAAACTTCAAACATAGTACAGTAACCTAACTTTCATATATGCATTCATGTTACCTGGTGGATGCAAGGTATTTTTTATTTTGGAGGTCAAAATGTCATTTAGGTCATTTCCTTCCGGTTTTAAATCAATCATTTTTAAAGAATTTTATCTCCAGAACTAACCGTAAGTAGAATTTTTTTATTTGCAGCATTGTAATATGCATGTTGGTTGTTGTACCGAGGTTTTTTTTTAAATACCAAGGCATCAAGGTCTTAAGGGGGGTCACAAGTCATTTTGCCAAAAAATCTAAAATAAGACAAATTGGATTTATCTCATCCTATAGAGGGCAAATAAAGCCCGTTATTACTACAGTATGTACTTTAAGTAGAAGAGGTCTAATCGAAAATAGTCTCGACCCCCACAAGGTCAAAGTTCAAGGTCAAGTCAAAAAAATTTTACAAACAAGCTCGATTGAAACTGCCATTTGACGGGAATAATCCTCGGGATATCGTAAATAAGAAAAATTAAAGTTGACCCTATTTGTGACCCAGGTGTCACGTTATAGAGGTGCAAGGTCAACAGGCTCAAATTATGTATTTTTTGTTACAATTAATCTTCCTTCTACAGCATTACGCCGATATCAACCGAACTGGTCTATCACCAAGAGGAAGGAACCATGACCCATATGCTTTCAAAGGGTGTTCATGGATAAGGAGTCAAAGGTCATAAGGGGGTCAATTTTTTTTTATTTTCGGTTTGAAAAGGCCAATAAATTGGTGAAAAATATTCAACAAAAAAAACGCTGTCCTTAAATTACGTAGTCAGAGTGACGGTTCATTAGAAGCAACATTATTGTTGGTACTAGCAGGACATCCATTCGGTTGTCAGGTTTCAGGATCAAAGGTCAATTAAGGGGTCCCTACTTCCGGTCAAAAACCCAAAAATATTCCAAAATTTTTTTATTTTTTTATCTCAAAACTCAACATAGTACAGTAACCTAACTTGCAGATTTGCATCATGTTACCCCCTCATCTGTATGCAAGGTATTTTTATTTTGGAGGTCAAAGGTCCTTTAAGGTCATTTCCGGTTTTAAGGTCACTAATTTCAAGATTTTTTATCCCCAGAACTAAGAATAGTAGAATTTTTTTATTGCATGGAACAATGCATTTTTGTTGTGTATACGATGTTTTTTTAATACCGGGATCAAAGGTTCATTAAATGGTTCAAAAGGTCAATTTGCCACAAAATGCTAAAAATAAGACCAAATTGGATTTATCTCAGCGTATAGAGGACAGATAAAAGCCCGTTTTATACTACCGTGAATGTAACATTATAGTAAGAAAAAGCTCTATGATTAGTCTCCGACCCCCAAGGCACAGTTTCCACGGTCAAGTCCAATTTACAAACAAGCTCCGATTGAACTGAAAATTGACATGAATAATCCTCTGGGATATCGTAATACATAAAAATTACAGTGGACCCTATTCGTTCGTGACCCAGGGGCCACTTTATAAGAGGTGCAACGGTCAACAGGCGTCACTATGTATTTTTTGTTACAAATTAGCTTCTTCTACAGCATTACGCCGATATCAACCAAACGCAACCAAACTTTGTTCAAAGAGACCACTGACCCTTGCTTCATAGAGGGTGTTCAAGGGATAAGGAAGTCAAAGTCATAAGGGTCTTTCCGTTTGAAAGCCGAAAAATATTGAAAAAATATTCAACAATATCGCTGGTCCTTACAAATAACGTAGCAGAGTGACGTCATGAGAGCAACATTTATTGTTACATCCAGGGGCCCTTGGTTGGCCACAGTTGCAGGACCAAAGTCTTAAGGGTCACTTTCCCGGTCAAAACCCAAAAATATTCCAAAATTTTTAAATTTTTTTATCTCAAAACCAAACATAGTACAGTAAACCAACTTGCAGATATGCAGTCATGTTGAACCTGCTGTATGCAGGTATTTTTATTTTTGGAGGTCAAAAGGTTCCATTTACGGTCATTTTCCTTTTAAGGTCATAATTCAAGAATTTTATCTCCCGAACTAAGCATAGTTAGAAGTTTTTTATTTTTTTTTTTTTAAAAATGGTGTTTTTTGCTTTTTTTACTTTTAGGATTTTTTTTAATACCGGGATCAAAGGTCTTAAGGGGGTCAAAAGGGTCAATTTTGCCAAAACATGCTAAAAATAAGACCAAATTGGAGTTATCTCAGCCTATAGAGAACAGATAAAACCGTTATTACTACAGTTGATGTAGTCACTTTATGTTCGAGTGAAGAGTCTATGAAAGTCTCGACCCCAAAGGTCCAAGTTCAAGGTCAAAGGTCAAAAATTTCAAAACAAGCTTCCGATTGCAACTGAATTTGACAGAATATCCCGGACTAAATCGGAATACAGAACAATTACAGCTGACCTTATTCGTGACCCAGGGGTCACTTTATAGATGTGCAAAGGTCAACAGGCGTCCAAATAGTATTTTTTGTTACAAATTATCTTCTTCTACAAGATTACGCCGATATCAACAACCAAACTGGTTCAAAGGACCCACTGACCCTGCTTTCATAGAGGGTGTCAGGGATAAGGAGTCCAAGGAAAGGTCTAAGGGGGTCATTTCCTTCCTTCCGGTTTGAAAGCCAAAATCTTGAAAATATTCAAAATATCGCTGTCCTTACATTAACGTACAGATGGACGTCATCTAGCACATTGTTTTTACTAGCCAGGGTCTTCTTGGGTTGTCCACAGTTTTCAGGTCAAAGTGTCATTAGGGGTCACTTCCGGTCCAAACCCAAAAAATATCCAAAATTTTTTCAATTTTTTTATCTCAAAAAACTCAAACATAGTAAAGTAACTTAACTTACAGATATGCCTTCATGTTACCTGCTGTATGCAGTATTTTTATTTTGGAGTCAAAGGTCATTTAAGGTCATTTCCGGTTTTAAGGTCAATAATTTCAATATTTTTTATCCTCCAGAAAACTAAAGCATAGTAGAATTTTTTTATTGGGTGCATTACAACAATCAGTTTGTTTGTGTCATTACGGGGTTTTTTTTAATAATACCAGGGGATAAAGTTCTTAAAGGGGTAAAAGGTCAATTTTGCCCCAAAAATGCTAAAAAATAAAAGACCAATTGGATTTATCTCAGCCATAGATGATCAGATTAAATCCCGTTTTATTACTACAGTGATGTAACCATTAATAGTAGAAGAGGTCCTTGGTAGTCTCGACCCCAAAGGCAAAGTTCACAAGGTCAAATTTACAACCAGCTCCTATTGAACTGAAATTTCATGAATAATCTTTCGTGATATCCTACTACAGAACATAACAGTTTGCCCTATTCGTGACCCAAGGGTCCGTTATAGATGTGCAAGAGTCCAAATCCCTGACATCTTTGGATTTTGTTTTTGTAAACAAACTCAATAATATTAAACGTTTCTCATAACGTTGTTTGCACATTAAAAAAACATTTAAGGAACATTTGTGACATATTGGTCAGGTACAGGGGTCAATTTTTACTTAAGGGCACATTAAGGGGTCACCATTCCTAAATTAGCCTGACCTTGGTGTTATGTCTCAGGCCTGACTAGTTTTCATCTTGTAAGGAATGAACTATTCATTTAATCTGCACATCCCTGTGAAGTATTTGAGTAAAATTTCCCACACCTATTTAAACTGCGAATATATCACCAGTCGCACCCCCCCCCCCCATTCCACCAAAAGGAAAAAAGTCCACTTGCTCCCAGAAATCACGCTTTCAAATACACACGATAGAACCACAGGGAGTCGGTAATTAATTGTTGGCAGAAGGGGCCTGGATAGACAGGAGACCGATTTTATTGACAAATCACACACTGGTGAACACACACGCATTTTAGTAGAACTGGGGTGACTTAAACCGTGCCAACAACACAAAATAGGGAACCAATGCGATTGGCCAATCTCCAAGTAAACTAAGCCAGAGGCTGTGATTCATCCCCTCGACCCATCCATGGTAAGGTTTACCCAGGCAAACATTATCATAGTCGCCGAAGGAGGGATGATCCCAGCCCCTGGACAAGCCAAACCAACGCCACCGACCTGTGGTACACCCCTCAGTGCACCCACCCTGTGGGGACCCCAACGCCATTACCCACTTTGGGTGGGAGGGTGGGGATTTTCGGAACCATACCGCACTGTCTTCCCCCAGCCGTATTGTGACAAAAAGGATGCAAAATTACCCACATCAGTCAAAATTCGCGGGAAACCCAAAGTTTTAACTAAGCCACCCGCTGATTGGTGGCCCTGCCACAAGGCAGTAACAATCCGGGTACACCAGTCCCAATTTGGCGTGACTCCTTTTGGGCAACGTCACATGGGCAATTACATGGATTGGACTTACACCTCAGACAGAAGCCCAACTAAGTTGATTGGGTAACCACCCTGGCGTGAATTCAGGGACCAAAATTTGCTTCAATTAGACGTGGCAAATTGGAAGCTTTTGATTTTGCCTGAATTTTTGCATAAAAGTCCAAAATTACTGAATGTCCACTTTTTGGTGATGAATGTTCAAAAAGTCCAAAGAAGGGCCATTTTAAGGGCTAGGTCCGCTTTTTTACCAAAGAAAGGTCCCTTTTTTTTTTCGAAGTCCCCGCAGCCCCCCAAAATAAAGCCTGCATACTGGCCCCTGTATCGCCCATTTCCTGATTGCAAAATTCATATAAATGATCATCTTGACCAAATATATATGAAAGTTCTTTCTAGAGCAAAATCTGTGAAATAAAAAACAAAAAAAAAATCCCCCTCAATTTGCGTTCTATCTGTAGGATAAGTGCCTCTGGAGTAAGGTTAGACAATATTGTCACTGTAATATTTACGATTAGTTTCCAATTGCATTGGCCAATAAAAAGCATTGTTTTGCGTGTTTTTTCAGATGATTTTTGTGATATATTTTTGAAGATCACTTTGTAGCAACAGTGAAGGCTACCTAAAGA
>JAMKCH010084449.1:0-16213 GCA_023653785.1 Ophioderma brevispina | reverse complement strand
ATAAATTGACTGAAAGTGCTGTGACCAAAAACCAACTCCCGGGTCCACGGTGCATGCTAGTCTTCACGGTCAGAGCTCGAAAATTTTGGGGATAACTACCGCTAATTTCATGATTGATTCGGTTGGAGATATGATTATCTTCAAGCAGAATGTTAGCGTTTAAGGTCTGAGATTTTCCTGAGGAGAAAAGACTTTCATCTCGCCATTTTGTACAGGAACGAATGTGAGCAGTATTTAGTGGTGAGAAACCTATACGAGCTGTGTATAGCAGCCTTGCGAAACTTGTTTTGTGACCTCCACCTGACCTCGGTAAGTCAAGTTTGATCTTGTCAACTTGTTTCAAAACATAGTGAGAAACAGTCCCCCCTGGCCTAGTGTTTTCTGTGCAGAGCGGGGGGGTGGGGGGGGGGGCACGCAGGAGAACTGCTCGAGGGCAAGGGCAAGGTAAGTAGTTTGAAAGAGCGGTAAAACACTCTAGGCTGGCTGGCTGCATCTTGTCAAGCGCATGTAAAATGACCGGTCTAAGGTTCCAAATTCAGCTGGCTGGCTTGCGCAATGCTTTCGCCGATTAAATAGCCACAATAAAGTGGATAAAGATAAGCCATGACAACTTTGTGATTAGGCCTACATTCGGATTTACCACTGATAGCCCTCTTTTTTTACCCAGAAAGTGAAGCTATTTTGAAACAGTTAACTTGAAAGTGTTTTTCAGCTATACTAGGACTTTGGTGTACATTTTACAACACCTCCCCCCCCCCCGAGTAAACCCCCTCCCCGAATAAGCCCTCTTTTCCCTTCTCAAGCAGGTGCAATAAAGCCAAGAGTAAAGTTATTTTAATTTCGATATATGCTTTCTGATCATGGAAAACAGAATGCAAGTGGCTTAAATTTTTTTTGACATTGGGGGATGAGGGTTGAACTAAATTTATTAAACATGAACAAGGGTTTGGCTGCACAGATCCCTTCTAGTCACATGCGCGCGGCGAACGCGCCAAACAAAAATTGCATTTAGAAGCTCATCCTTAATGTATTGCAAGTTAGAACAAAATGCGCGACGAAGCGCGCTGAAATTTGCCAATTTTTAAACTATTATGTAAACTATGAGGTATTTAACACAAACACATGAACAAGCATCAACTTGGGGAGGGGTGATCCTAATTGACCACTCCAATACCCTCATCAAAAATAGTTGGGGGATATATCCCCCCAATCCCCCCCGTGATTTACGCCTATGCAGAAATGGTGTTTTTTGGGTGACCCTAGTGTAAGAACTATTCATAGATCGCATGAATATGATATTTTAGACAATACTATTTTTTTTGGGTTTTTTTTAAAAAAAAAATATTCTCATGAATATCACAACAGTGTGAAGGAGGAGTTTCAAGTAGACAAGAATGCATTAATTTACAAATCTGAGATCGTCTATAATAGGATTCACAAACACCAGTAATTAACGTAGAAACCGTAAGGTCCAGCCCCCACTGCAAATGAATGGTTTTTTTTTGGTGACCCTCACCTAAGTATCCCTACAAACGGAGAGAAATGGCAGATCTGGGTAAACAAAACATGGTTGCTATCAATAGTAAGTATATTCTGTAGGATATCAAAAAAATTGTCATTGGATCTGTTATTTTGATCCGCAAACCAATTTTAACCGTATTCTTACAGGGAACACCTGACTGAAAAAGTGCTGTGAACTCCAGGGGCAACGGTGCATGCTAGTCTTCACGGTCCAGTAGCTCGAAAATTTTGGGGATAACTTACCCTAATTTCATGATTGGTTGGGTAGGAGAATGATATTTCAAGCAGAATGTTAGCTTTAAGGTCTGAGATTTCCATTGAGGAGAAATGACGTTTTCATCTACCCATTTTCTACAAGGAAACAAATGGAGCAGTATTTAGTTGGCTGTGGGAAACCTGTCGTGGAAGGCATCTTTGAACTCGAAGAGAATGCTATCTTACCAACGGAGAGTATTAAATACCCCATTACAGCAGTTTTCAACCAAGAAAAAACTTGAATAATGCATGACCTCGGTAAGAGCTCCCTACAATACGCGAAATAGTCTTGGTAATGTTAGTGGGTGTTTACAAACCATTCAGGGACCTAAAACGTGATAAGGCCTCGGCCCAGACAGATTTCAGCTCCAAAAAATTTTGATAAATACGCTGAAGACTTTATCAGTTTTGCCATGCGATATCAACAAAAGAGGGAAAAAGGTTTGTGTGCCTTGGGCAGCCATGTGATTGTTGAGATGTTGTTTTTTCCTTAGTTGTGGCGATTTACCGGCAGCGGCGTAAATGCCTTAGTTTCTATAGTCATAAACAATGTTAAACTGTATATGCGATAGTGCCGCTGCCTACTGTACTTCATCATGTTCAATACCAAGCAAGTTTTTAGACATCTCTGGGAAAAGATAAAAAATAATTAGAATCCAGACAACTAACTTTACATTTGCAAAATTAGTGAAGAATTGGTGAAGTTTGAAATCGTTTGAGCGTGAAGTGTAAATAAAATTAGTTGACTATCAATAAACGGTCGGATGTAAACGGGCTACGCGGGCATATGTTCCGGGAAATACAAATTCCGAAGCATATTTAATAATGATAAAATGCCTGCACTGGACATGGTTGTGCTTCGGTTCAATATCTGTGAGGCGTCTGGCGTTAATTAATTATAATCGGCACAACCAGCATCTCTTGGACATATTTAAAACTGCATACCTATGATACCAGAGATTTCTTTCGAAGATCATAAAAACAGTAGTCTGTTAATTAACAAACCCGTTGTTAAATTCCATGAAGACTAACTGGAACGAACTCAATGCTTTTACGACACGCATGGGTTATTTTATAATTGAAAGTTTCTTGGAAAGGGGGTGCGGCGACTGGTTTTGTGGCTTTGATTGTTTAACGAGCGATTGCAATTTCTCTACGTACATACGGGTGTCGTGTATTAAAAAGGAGAGGGAAACAGCGGAAGAAGGAGGGCGAGGAGATGCGCCTTCAAGCCTGCCCGAACACGATAGCCTTTTTGGAGAACCCATTCAGTCCCATTTTTCTCTTCCCCTTCTATCTTATTTTAACACCATCCTTCCTTTCTTTGCTTTCAACCTGTCTCTTATGCCCTATACCGGACTCCTCACTCTTGTACCCATCCACGCATTCCCTTTCACTATAGACATGGCACACCCATCCCTCCCCCTCCTCCAAAAGCTCTTCCTTCTCTCCACAACTCTATCTCCCAACAACTACAATCTCTTTGTGGATATCCCTCCGAATCGCAAGTTTTTTTCCTTCCAGCTTTTACTCCACCTCCGCACTCCTGCAGTCGGTTTTTCTATTGTCAACAGTTTTTCCTACATCCCCCAGGTAGCACTCGAAACAACTCAATATCCTACTTTTCGCCGCACTCTGTTTTATATCTTCCTTTTACCCTGTCCTCTCTTTCGTAGTCTCTTCTCCTTTCGCCTACCCCCTATGTAACTCACACCTTCCCTCCCAACTTTGTTCCTCATTCTAAATCCCCCCTACCTCCCGCCCCCCCCTCCAAATTCCTCCCCCTGTTTTACCTCCTCCCTCATATGCTATTTACCCACTCCCACTTCCCCCATCTACTTTCTTATCTCATGCTGATATTCTGACAATTTCCAACATTCGCTTACCAAGATCTCCCTAGCATCGCCACGCTCCTCACGACTACTGCCGTCCGTCCGCAATCCTCCCAAGCGGCAATCGTACACCCCATCCCTCTGACCTTTTTTCTACAGCCTCCCCTCGGGGGTGACAAAAAAGATGAAAATGTTTGGTCATAATTCAAAATACTCGGTGTCAAGCCACTAAAATTTTACACATTTTAACAAATACATTTCGGTATGGATACCCTACTATCCACCCAATCAAAGATGAGATCATTGTCGGAAATGATTGCCAAATGATCCGAGGCAAAATTCCAATAAAATGAACTAATTTGGGTTAAGATAAATGTTTGTGGTCATACCTCACCCTAAATTAGCTGGTTTAATCAAATGGGGTCACTGTAAGTTGGTCGATACAGATTTGACGCTGTATTTTGTTAAGTGTACACATTAAAAAATGGCATGTTGAATTAATGAACTTTTGGAATAAGGTTCAGTTGGTGAATTGCCTTTCCTATGGAATAAATCAAAAAAATAGATTGTGCATGCTGCACCAAGTATAAGTATACTAAATACCCTTCAATCTGTAAACTAAAAAGCAGCCAAATAAGACACAATCGGATATTTAAGTCAAACAGTCTAACGAAAGTTAACCTGGTGACATCAAAAGAGACTACGTGAAAAACGTGGCACCATGTTAAAACCTCAAAAGAAATAAACGCGAAGAAAAAAAGGGGGAGAAAAACCCTTCCCCCCCCCCATATGTGTTTTACATACTTTAATTCTCATCAGAAATGTCTGCCAAACAAGAAGTCTGATATTTCAAAGGGTTCAATGTACATAGCAGGTTTCCTGCCCAGCGCCGATTGACTCTGCTAAACGTCATACACTTATTAACTTCCCTCTCTTCAGTGATTCAAAACTGTGCCCCGCTCTATAGACTTTATGTTTTTGTTATTGGAGACAAATCGTCAAGGACGAATTTTCATGTTAAAAGCGTGACATCTGTAGGTAACAGTAGCTTTACGCACTCGACTTCGAGAAAATGGGTACGTACTATATGGCAAATAGGCAACACAAAACGTTCCACTAGTTCCCGAACGTCGAGATTGTTAGGATTGGCTAGGATTTGTTAAACATCCAAAGAACATTCTGATAACGTTATCAAGTTATACGAACGGTCACACTTAGACATATTTGTCACGGGGCCCACAGTCCGGGCCATAGACGACAAACGGAAAAAGGCGTGAAACTAATGTTGCGTGAAGAGTCAACGCAATCGAGCTGCCGATTCTTTACCGTTGTAGCCGGATATGAGTACGACGGATAATAATTACTAAAACCGATTTCGACCAGTTCAAAAAACCAATATTAACAAATGTGAATGAACGGTCTGTCATACAGTGTGAGTAAAAAAAAGACCCTAAATTCAGGAATAAAAAAATACATTAAAATAGTTAACAATTATTTTTGGTCCAAATGTGTGCTTTGGTTATAAAGAGGGATAAACAGGCTTTCGAAAAACGTTTATTCGGTGTCATTTGGACTTTGGAGGAAGAAGTTATGCATTTTCTGAGAGACTAAAAATACTGTTTGCCGTTTTGAGCCAAAAAAAGATGCATCGTTTACACCGCGATCTACAGCACGGATTTAGGGGATCTAATTTGCTGTGTTTGAGAAAACACAGCAAAGGTTTGTTGTCGGCAATATTATTCTTCGTTATTTTTAATCTGATAAATAGTGAAAAAAAAGCACGCAAAAAATAATACATTAGAATCTGAAATAGCTTGTGCGTGATGGTCAAACATGCAGCAGACAACACACAATACATAAAATCATAACAATTTAGAAATACATAAATCTAGTGCTGTGTTTGTCAAACAGCACAAAACACAGCAAAACAATTACAAAAATACATAAATTGAAATAATATAGTGCGTGTTGTCACAACATAGCAAAGAACACCAGCATATATAAAAGAGATAAGAATTGAAATAACATGGGCTGGGTTTGTCAAACAGCACAGAACACAGCAAAACAATAAAATACGTAAGAATTGAAATAATATAAGTGTTTGTTTGTCAAACACAGAACAGAACACAATACAATAAAATATATAGGATTGAAATAATATAGTGCTGTGTTGTTCAAACATAGCACAGAACACAGCAAACAATAAAATATATAGAATTGAATAATATAGTGCTGTGTTTGCCAAAAATGCCAGACAGAACACAGCAATATAATAAAATAAATAAAATTGAAATATATAGTGCTGTGTTGTCAAAACCATAGCAAGAACACACCAATATAATAAAATACATGAAGAATTGAAATAACGTGCTGTGTTTGTCAAAACACAGGCAAGAACAAAGAAAAACAATAAAATACGTAAAGATGAAATAATATAGTGCTGTGTTTGTCAAACATAGCACAGAAACAAACAATACAATAAAATTAATAAGAATTGAATAACATGTGCTGTTTGTCCAACACAGCAAAGAACACAGAAAAAACAATTAAAAACGTAAGAATTGAATAATATAGTGGTGTTGTCAAACCATAGCACGACAGAACACAGCAATATAATCAAAATACATAAAATGAAATAATTAGCGCTGTGTTTGTCAAACATAGACACAGAAACACACCAATATAAATAAAATAAATAAGATTGAAATAAAGTGCTGTGTTTGTCAAACACAGCACAGAAACACAGCAAAACAATAAAATAGTAAGAATGAAATAATATAGTGCGGTGTTGTCAAACATAGCACAGAACACAACATACAATAAACTACATAGAGGAATTGAAATAACATTGTGCTGTGTTGTCCAAAACACAGCACCCAGGGCAGAACCACAGCAAAACAATAAAAATCCGTAGAATGAAATTAATATAGTGCTGTGTTTGTCAAACATAGCACGAACACAACAATAAAATAAAATGCATAAGAATTGAAATAATATAGTGCTGGGTTTGTCAAACACAGCACAACCAGAAACACAGGCAAAACAATAAAATACATAAGAATGGAAATAATATAGTGCTGGTTTGTCAAAACACAGCAAAGAATACAGCCAAAACAATAAAAGCAATTAGAATGAAATAATTATAGTGCTGGTTTGCAAACACAGCACAGAACACACCAAAACAAAAAAAAAAAAAAAAAAAAAAAAAAAAAAAAAAATTAGAAGGCGTAAGAATTGACTAATGTATGCTGTGTTGTCAAAACATAGCACAGAACCAACAATAAATAAAATACATTAAGACTTGAAATAATATAGTTGTGTTTGTCAAAACATAGCCGACAGAACACAGAATATAATTAAATACATAAAATTGACATAATATAGTGTGTGTTTGGGCAACACATAGTACCAGCCCACAGCAAAACAAAATGCATTAGAAATGAAATAAATATAGTGCTTGTTTGTCAAACACAGCACAAGAACACAGCAAAATAATAAAAGACATACAATTGAAATAACTGTGCTGTGTTTGTCCAATACAGCACGAACAAGCAAAACATAAAATTACGTACGAAATTGACATAATTGTGCTGTGTTTTGTCAATATTAGCAAGAACAAAACAATCAATAAAATACATAAGAATAGAATAATATAGTGCTGTGTTTGTCAACATAGACCGACAGAACACAGCAATATAATAAATACATAAGAATTGAAATACTCTAGTGCTATTTGTCAAATACAACAGAACACAGCAAAACAATAAAATACAAAGAATTGAAATAATATAGTGCTGGTTTGTCAAACATAGCACAGAACACAGAAATAAATAAAATACATAAGAATTGAAAATAATTTAGTGCTGTGTTTGTCAAACAGCACAAAACACCGCAAGATAATAAAATACATAAGAAAGAAATAAATAGTGCTGTGGTTGTCAAACACAGCACAGAACACAACAAAACAATCAAAACATTGAAATTTGAAATCACAGTGCTAGTGTTGTCAAACACAGCAGAACACAGCAAACAATAAAATACGTAAGAATTGAAATAATATAGTGGCTGTGTTTGTAAACCATAGCACGAACACCACAATACAATAAAATGCATAAGAATTGCAAATAATATAGTGCTGTGTTGTCCAAACACAGAACAGACACAGCAAACAATAAAATAATAAGAATTGAAATTAATAGGCTGAGTTTTCAAACACAGCACAGACACAGCAAAACAATAAAAGCATTAGAATTGAAATACTATGTGCTGTGTTGTCAAACAAAGCACAGAAACACAGCAAAAAACAATAGAATGCGTAGAATTGAAAAATAATGTAGGGCGGTGTTGTCAAAAACATAGCAACAGAACACAACAATACAATAAATACATGAGAATTGAAATAATATAGTGATTTGTTTGTCAAACACTAGCCGACAGAACAACAGCAATATAATAAAAATACCTAAATTGAAAATAATATAGTGTTGTGTTTGTCAAACATAGCACAGGAAACAACAGCAATTAATTAAAATACATAAGAATGGAAATAATGTGCTGTGTTGTCAAAAACAGCAAACAGAACCAGCAAAACAATAAAATACATAAGAATTGAACTAATATAGTGCTGTGTTTATCAAAAATAGACAGAACACAACCATACAATAAAAAATACATAAGAATTGAAAGAATATAGTCTGTGTTGGTCACACATAGCCGACAGAAACACAGCAATATAATCAAATAAATAAGAATTGAAAAATATAGTGCTATTTGTCAACACAGCACAGAACACAGGGCCAAAAGAATAAAATACATAAGAATTGAATAATATAGTGCTGTGTTTGTCAAAATAGCAGACAGGAACACAGGCAATATCATCAAATTACATAAAATTGAAATACATTAGGGTTGTGTTTGGCAAACATAGTACAGAACACAGCCAAAACAAAATGCATAGAATTGAATAAATAGGCTATGTTTGTCAAAACACCGCACAGAACACAGCAAAAATAACATACATAAAATGGAAATACACATGTGCTGTGTTGGTCAAAACAGCAACAGAACACAGACAAAACATAAAATACGTACGAATTGAAATAATATAGTGCTGTGTTTGTCAAATATAGCACAGAACACAACACACTACAATAAAATACATAAGAATAGAAAATAAATATAGTGCTGTGTTTGTCAAACATAGCGACAGAACACAGGCAATTATAATAATAATAAATAAGAATTGAAATAATATAGTGCATTTGTCAAAATAAGCACAGAACACAGCAAACAATAAAATACATAGAATGAAATACTATACTGCTGTGTTGTCCAAACATAGCACAGAACACACGGAATAAAATAAAATACTAAGAATTGAAATAATTTAGGCTGTGTTGTCAAACAGCACAGAACACAGCACTTCTAATAAAATACATAAGGAATTGAAATAATGTGCTGTGTTTGTCAAACACAGCACAGAAACACAACAAAAAAAACAATCAAATAATTAGAATTGTAATAATATTAGTGCTGTGTTTCTCTATCAGAGACAGAAAACACAGCAAAAACAATAACATACGTAAGAATGGAAATAAATAGTTGCTGTGTTTGTCAAACATAGCACAGAACACAACAATCAATAACAATACATAAGAATTGAAAGAATGTAGTGCTGTGTTTGTCACAACAGCACAGAACACCGCAATATAATAAAAATTACCTAAGAATTGAAATAATATAATGCGGTGTTTGTCAAACCACAGCACAGAACCAACAAAACAATTCAAATACATTGAATGAAATAATATAGTGCTGTGTTTGTTAAACATAGCACAGAACACAGAATATAATAAAATACATACGAATTGAACATAATATAGTGCTGTGTTTGTCAAAAAATAGAACAGAAACAGCAACACAATAAAATACGTAAGAATTGAAAAAATATAGGCTGTGTTGTCCACAACATCGCACAGAACCACAGAAATAAAATAAAATACATCAGAATTGAAATAATTAGTGCTGTGTTTGTCAAACAGCCAGAACACAGCAATATAAAAAATAAAGAAGAATTGAAATAATATAGTGCTGTGTTTGTCAAAAACAGCAAAGAACACAACAAAACAATCAAATACATAAAGAATTGAAAATAATATAGTGCTATTTTCAAAAACACAAGCAAGAACACAGCAAAACAAACTGAATTTAGAATTGAAATAATATAGTGCTGTGTTTGTCAAACACAGCACAGAACCAGCACAACAATTAAAATCGAAGGAATGTAAATAATATAGTACGTGTTGGGTCAACATAAGCCAGAACAAACAATTACAATAAAATACATAAGAATGAAATAATATAGTGATGTGTTTGTCAAACATAGCCGACAGACACAGCATAAATAAAATTAATAAGGAATGAAATATAAGTGCTATTTGTCAAAACCACCGCACAGAAAACAGCAAAACACAAAATTACATAGAATTGAAATAATATAGTGCGTGTTTGCAAACATAGCACAGAAACAGCAAAACAAAATGCATTAGAATTGAAATAATATAGTGCTATGTTGGTCACACACAGCACAGAACACAGCAAAACAATAAAATACGTACGAATTGAATAATATAGATGCTGTGCATGCCAGCACACAACAATACAATAAAAATACATAAGAATAGAAATAATATAGTGCTGTGTTGTCAAAACATAGCCGACAGAACAACAGGCAATATAATAAAATGCATAAAGAATTGAAATAATATAGTGCTGTGTTTGTAAAAACACAGCACAGAACACAGCAAAAAATAACATACATGAGAATTGAAATAATAGTGCGGTGTTGTCAAAAAAGCAACCGAACACAGCAAAAACAAAAAAAATAAGAAGATTGAAATAATTAGGGGCGTGTTTGTTTAAACATACCAACAGAACGAACACAGCAAAATAGTAAAAATACATAAGTATAAATATAGTGACTGGTTTTGTCGAAAAAATATTAAAGATGATGCACGGTTATATTTCGTTTATAAGGATCATATAACAATTCTTGGTACCGAAATATTATGCCATAATTGGGGAAATGTATTGGGAAACGCTATTGTGCAACGCCCTAGTCAGTACTGTGATAATATCGATTGGTTAACCACTAAACGGTAGTTTTTTATCTCTATCTGAGAAGAAATGATTTGGAAAGCTGAATTGAGGAAGACAGTGAGAAACATATGGCCTTTCATGATATCAACATTGATACTCTTCCGTAAATCAGGGGGTCCCAAAAGCGATCAGAAACAAGCCACCTTTAAGGTAGACTTTCGGTTTGACTATATGTTTTATTTTTTTCATTGAATGAACAAATGTCAGCCATAAAGCATGTTGTCAAGTTTCAGGTTGCATTAAAGTTATGCATTTATTTTTACAATTATATGCGATTACAAAGCCATATTCTTTAATACATGTAAGCTATTTTGTGATTCGAGGTTAACATTTCGGGTCATATCTTCCGGTGATCTCTTCATAGATTACCAAACACAAACCCGCAACATCAGAAAATTATGGCGTAAACATGCTTATATATGGGACCAATTTTGCAGAAAAATTTTGGCGTTAAACAGTTTATATGGGACCAATTTACGCCATAATGTACATAAGGTATGCAAGGACCAGCGACTACGCCAAGGAAATTCGATTATAGCTCATTAATTCTGAATGATTTCAAAAGTTGTTGTGGCGACTCCCAGTCGAACTTCCCGCAGGAAAGCGCTAAAATGATATCATCTGAAAGAGTATATGTATTTATTGAACCAATAGGTTAGAATCATATCATCATCATGGCCTCCGTCAGTCGCAAGCGAGTAGGTGACCAGCGACGTCTGTGGCTGCAAGAGGCCATCCTAGAGTGGTAATCTCTGCCAAAGGTGCTACATATATAGATGTCACAGCTTGGCATATCCAAGGATCTTGCCGCTTTCTTTTAGCTCGCTGCTTCTCAAACTGGCTGATGATCTTGTCTCCAA
The DNA here is from genome assembly GCA_023653785.1 of Ophioderma brevispina. Classification (NCBI taxonomy): domain Eukaryota; kingdom Metazoa; phylum Echinodermata; class Ophiuroidea; order Amphilepidida; family Ophiodermatidae; genus Ophioderma; species Ophioderma brevispina. Next base: position 4,587 of record JAMKCH010084449.1, on the reverse strand, counting down.
GCTCAAGGTGTTGTTCATGTTCTCCGCCAAGGTGACGATGTCAGCAAGTTTTCTCCCAGCACCCAATGTCCATGTTTCAGGGTACACATATCAAGCTTCCAAATTCCTTGTAGCGAAGAATGGGCGACACAACTTACTCTGTTCAGATGTAAGCTCAGCAGACATGATACTGTCGGTAGACGGCCAGCCTCCATTCGACGGATATGGCCCAGCCATCGGAGTATGCGTTGTCTAAGAAATGTATAGATGGTGGGGCGTCCAATTACGAGTCAGGAGCTCGGAAATGTGGCACCATGTCCTTTCCAAGTAACACCCAGAATGCGTCTAAAACAGCGCCAGATGGAAGATGTTGAGTTTCTTCTCTGCCTAGAGTATGTAGTCCATTTCTCACTGCCATACAGTATGTGCTGTGATTGGCAGGCGTTGCAGACTGACTGCATTTCTAATGGACAGCTTCGGATTGTCAACACCCGCGTTGTAAGCCGGGCAAGAGTAGCTACAGCTTTACCAATGCGTTTTACGATTTCTGCATCGAGGGACAGAATTCATGACTGGTGGACCCTAGGTAGGTGAATTCATGAACAACCGCAAGTGTGTAATTGTCGAGTGTGAAGAAAAGGGGGAGGAAGCGAAAAGAGAAGGAAAAAAAAAAAAAAAAAAAAAAAAAAAAAAAAAAAAATAAAAAAAAATAAAAACTCAAAAAAAATAAAAAAAAAAAAAAAAAAAAAAAAAAAAAAAAAAAAAAAAAAAAAAAATAAAAAAAAAAAAAAAAACAAAAAAAAAAAAAAAAAAAAAAAAAAAAAAAAAAAAAAAAAAAAAAAAAAAAAAAAAACCCCAACCCCAAAAAAAAAAAAAAAAAAAAAAAAACAAAAAAAACAAAAAAAAAAAAATGGACATTAGTCTTCTCAAATGATGACAAGTACGAAGTCCGTAAAGCTGCGAAGAAAGCGATCTATGAGCAGCTGCAGTCCTGCATGGAATGTGAAGTAATGGCCGCATCATCAGCAAAACAACATGTCACGCACTCATAATTCTGACGCAACCTTGTCTTAGCTCTAGGCGTGCAGGATTGAAGAAGGCCGACCATCAGACATGGTGTGCATGTAGAGCCTTCTGTGGCTGTACCGTATAGCTTCAGAATTACTGAAAGAATATCCCAAAGAGCGTTGGGGGCCAAAAACACATCCTTGCCTAACACCACTGCGAATGTTAAACGGCTCTGATAGGCTGCCGTCAAACTGTACCGTTGCTTTCATGTCAGTGTGGAAAGATCTGATTATGCTCAGAAGAGCCTGGTGGACAGCCAATTTTCTGGAGGATTTGGAACAGTAACATCCTTGCTAACCTGGTCAAAGGCTTTGGTCAGGGCTATGAAGTAATTCATGAGGTGGATTCTGTTGTTCTCTGCCACTTCTCCTGTAAGTTGGCAATATGGAGAAGATCATATCGATCGTGAATCTGCCAGCACGAAATCAGCACTGAGACTCAGGATACACCCTTGAAGGACTTGAAGACGCATCAACGCAAACACGGGCAAAAACTTTGCCGACAATACATAAGGAGGGAAATACCCCTGTAATTGTTGAAATCACTTCTTTCACCTTTGTTCTTGTAGGGGTGATGATCTTTGCGTCCGCATGTCCTGTGGTACAGGCTCCTTCCTCCCAGCAGTGCGAGAAATACATGTAGGGGGGAAACAGCGAGCTTTTGCGATTTGATCAGGTCTGGTGGTATTCCATCATTTCCGGGGCTTTTCCGGATGATAGACTGTCGGTGGCCATGTCAAGTGCACCACGTAGGTACGCATTAGGGCAGCATTGTGTAGGCTTGCTCTTGTCCAGGGCTGAGGGTTGTGAATCCTTTTTTAGAGTAGAGCTCAGAAAAGTTTTCCACCCAGCGCTCATCTGCTTACTTCTGTCTGTGATGATTCCACTGGATGACTTGAGGGGCGTGTTTTCTGCATGAGATGGCCCGAAAGCCTTCTTTATTCCATCATACATAGCTCTGCTGTTGACCGTTGCAGAAGCGGTTTGTATTTCTTGCTCAGCTCCAGGGCCAGTAATCATTGGCACACTGCCTTGCCGTCCGCTGAACTTCATTTAGCTGCGTGAAGCCCTCTAGGTGTGTGTGGAATAACTATTATACCTCCTAACGCTGCTGTTTTGCTTAATTTGACAGGAGTTAGTAAGGCCTGACTTGGCCTCAAACCAAGCGTTGTTCTGCTTGGATATTCTCCAAGATACAGAATGCTGAGCTTTGAATTGTCTCACGAAGATGAGTCCATTTTCTGTTGCAGTATTACCTGATGGGACCAGCCAAGGATGCATTGATGGAAAAGCAAATTGCTCAACTCCGTCCGCTTGCTGCATAGTGATGGTATTGATGCGTGGTTTAACAGCTCGTTAGCAGGCGTGCATCCTCTTTGGTTGCAGTCGAATCTTACAGCAGAACCCCCCAAAAAGGAATGATCTGTATCACAGTTCTGCACTACTGTAAGCCTAGTGACGGTTGATGGCATCGATGAAAGATCGCCTTGTGATGATCAGGTCAAGTTGATGCCAGTGCTTGGAGCTTGGGTGATGCCAGGATTCTTTGTGCTGAGGTTTGGTCTTGAAAAGGTGTTGGTCACACACGTTATAGTAGGAGCACAGTTCAAGAAGGACGTGTCCATTGGCATTGGTCTTACCGACACGAAAGTGTCCAAGGCAAGATGGCCAGGACTCGGGGTCAGAACACCCTCTCGCGTAAGGTTATACTATATAACACTAACATGGTAATACCACCCATGATGGTCACCGTGTCAGATTTAAATGGTAAACATAGAGTGACGAATGTTTTAATCTTATTCATTTTCGAGTGTTGATTCTAAATGATGCGTTTAAAATCGTACAAGGGTGGAAATTACTCCACTTTTTGCATTGGCCGACAATCCCTGATTTGTTAGCTATTAATGAATTTGTATCTATAACTTATTGAAATTATATTGCTGTGTTCTGACTTGTTTGACAAACACAGCACTTTATTATTTCATTCTTAGTATTTTATTATATGTTTGACAAACACAGGCACTAGATTTTTTAATGTATTTTATTGTGTACGTAAACAAACAATGTAAAAAAACAAAACACGAGCAAATTATGCAGTACCGATCGTATTCGTTGAGGGCGACATGTGGCTGTGTTATTTAAAGATGCGTTAAAATCGTACAAGTGGTGGAAATTACTCCACTTTTTGCATTGGGCCGACATCCCTGCTTTGTAATGCTATTAATGACATTTGTTCTATAACTATTGAAATTATATTGATGTGTTCTGTACTATGTTTGACAAAAAAGCACTAATATTCCTTCAATTCTTATTGATTTTATTATATGTTTGACAAAACACAACACTCTTATTATTTAAATTCTATGTATTTTATTGTTTGACTCTAAACAAACAATGTTAAAAAACAAAACACGAGAAAATTATGCAGTACCAATGTCTTCGGTGCGGTGACATTTGCTGTGTTTATTGCCTGTGTTACTATACACAGCATATTATCCCACCCCTAAATCGTGCTCTGATGTTAATAGAGGTAAACTGGTCTTCAGCAGTGATTTGAGTAACAAACTACGCAAAACAACTTATTGTTAAAAAATAGAAGGTGGGCGAATAATTGAAGGATGAGAAAAATTATATCCCGGAGATTACAAAAGAAATTGCCGAGTGAAAAATGTTCAATTTTCAAATAAGAAAGTCAAAGATAGCTGGTGTAAGACCAAGTTTACTTTGGTTCAGCAAAGATTCTGGTTTTAACCTACAAAGAAACTGGGAGCCAAAGTGAAATTCCATAGCAAGGTTTGTATCCCTTTGAAAAAACAAACAAAAACAAAAACAAGTGCCGATATTGAATTTTTAAGTTTTAATTCAATTATTTACAGAAACTTTCAGCTTAGTTCTCGCAATTTATGGAAAATGAGTATACTGTACATTGTGCAAAAATAATTACCTTAGAGATGTAAAACCATAACATTCTTAGCAGTTTCAGTATGTTCATGAACTGAGGACATTGATAGGAGTGATTTTCAATTACTGACTCTTATGATTGAACATTGGTAATTTAATTTGTTGAAGATCTTTACTTATAATTATGTTACAAAATAAACCGTTTTAATCAAATAATATGTTTTTGTCGAGAAGGAAATAGCTACCATTTGAAATTGCACATGTGTGGAATTGCCCTTTGACTATTATACGAATATGGTATACGTTAGTGTCAGTCTCTCCGCATTGATATGGCTAACTCGGCCCCACCGGAATTTTTTAGGTCTCTCGCAAATTGAAAGTTTTGAAACCCTAGTCCGAAAGACACCAAACTAAAAATCTTTGATAGCCTGTTTTCCCTGTAAACAACCAAGCAAAACATTCAAGCAAAAATAACGTTTACCATTTGAAGAAAAAAATCTTTCCTGAATGTAGGGTTTTTATTGACCACCAACGTAGTATTCCCGCTTCAAATTTACATCATACAACGTTTTCACGGACGTTGATTTAACCGTTAGATTAAGGGGGGGGAGGAGGGATACACCTAAGAGATGAGCATGGG
>JAMKCH010084448.1:0-11004 GCA_023653785.1 Ophioderma brevispina | reverse complement strand
GCTAATAGTGTTCGTTCGTGTTGTACTCGTCATCATCGTCGTCGTCGAAGTAACCTTGACATGTTCAGAATCACTAGATTGGATGGTGAAGTCCCATGGGCTGAATTCTACTCACATCAGGGCGCGAAAATTGTGATTCGTAAACACGTTCACAATGCCATGTGAGGCACTCGTAAATCTACAACCGTCTCCATCGCATCTTAAAACCATAAAAAGCACAGTCTCTGGAAGCTTGCTGAAAAGCTCTGTTCCGCCACAAAAGCTGTTACACAATATCATTTTCTCGCTATCATAATATCCATTGAAGTTGTCATCATTGATTTATTCACCCCATCTCGTCAATAAAGTCCAAATATATCCTAGTACGTTGTGAAGTCGTCCATGTCTAGAGTCCGTCCCCCGATCGCCCAAACATTCCCCCTACGCTAAGCACGTCCAGTCATATGACACTCCCGACCAATCGGCGGGCTGGAAATGCAAATTTCGGCACTCATCAAAGGGGAGTCACTTACTGAATACGACATACACAGGTGGCAGCGAACCTTATAAGTTACCATCAACCACTTATTGAAATACCCTGGATGATTTGAGTGTGAAGAGGAAATTCCCGTTACACACTGATACCACTAACCTACTAGCTAGTTGCATCAGGCTAGACTTTTGGGCATATATTCTGCCCTGGATGGTGGATGTGGCAGTTTAGGACCAGGTTGGACTGGAAAACCCAATGATTTGAGGGTAAAGCAATATTAGCACATTTTGAAGACGCCCCCAATTTTCAAAAGTGATATTTTGGCACAGTTACGTTGGTAATTGTTAGGAAAATAGACCTGCGAAGAGAATGGTAAGAAATGCGTATTTATTCATAAAATACGCGTTTTGTAATTAGAATTGGGATCATAGATTGGAATTAACGGCAGGAGCTGGAAAATGCTACTTTTGTCCGTCCATGATGAAATAGTGGCCACCTCGATAAGATTAACCCTCTAACTTGACTTGACCTGAACCAATTAAAACAACTAATGGATGAGGCGTAGGAACGTACATGGCGCTATTTCCCCGCTAGTTCACATTGGAAGGCCGTTTCCAGCAGCCGTTTGTTGAATTATTATCGGGGTCCTACGATAATATACAAAAATGCACTTCGTTTGTGACACATAGACATTTTCGGGCTTAACCATTTCAAGGTTATAGTTACTAGCCAGGTACCACTGCAAGCCGCTTAAAAATCTCAATTTTTTTTGAAAAATTGGGGGCGCTCTTCAAAAAAATGTGCTAATATTGCTAAACACAGATTCACTTTTTTACTTCACGCCTATCAATGTGGGGAAATCTCTGCCACTGCCAAGGACAGTGAATTGATAAAGGGCTCTGTACATATTAACGGCAAATAACTTCAAAGATTGGGGACCCTGCCCATTGGATTGGACTAGTACCCGTTTGTAAACATTGTTAGTGGGTGTATCACTATATGCTTACTATAGCCTAGGACAGAGTTAGTTCCAATCGACAGCCTAGAACTGACAGGTTTAACACTTGAAATGTTTTATACTGAAGTTGAGGCTAGGATAGGCCTAATTAGACATTTCTAGCCAACCACGGGAAGGCAAAAAACTGGGTTTAGTGACAGTGGCGTAAATTTCTCTTGAATTGGGTGGGGATGGGGATTGGTTGAAAAAAATATGCATGAAAACGGATTTTGTGAAAAGATGCATATTAGCCCCACATGCGCGGAAAAATTTTGCCATTTAGAGCCTAAAATCGTTGAAAGTTAATTGTTGTAATTAGAGCAAAATGTGCGCGAAGCGCGGGAAAATGTACCATTTTTTATACTATTATGGCAAAATATGAGGTTGTTTAAGGTGTCAAAAACACATTTATGAACGGCATCAACATTAGGGGGGGATGATCATGGACCAACCCCTCCTCCAAAAATTGGGGGGGGGAGATGATCCCCATCCCCGGGATTTACGCCTATGCTTTAAAAAAAATACAAGACACTTTTTGATATGTACAAGAATGCCCTTCCTCGAAGTCAGTTATCAATTCCATCATCAGCAGTAGATAGCGGAGATGGCCGGATGAAGGCAGTTCATCATCATACGTATAGCGCTGCAGTGTGCACTGCTTCCAATTGCCTGGGAGAAGCGGCCCATTCATCAAATTTTTGATCCAGAACTTCTCTTTTAAAAAAGCAGGCTTACTGTTGACGAGGTTTACGTTTAAGCAACCAATAGTGCATTGTAGTCATAATAATTTTGAAGCCTGAATTTCCAAAAAAATGGCTTTGAGATTTGCGATTTTCTGCTCAAAATTGAAGACGAAAAGTTTGCACTTTTCGACACATTTTTACAAATGTATACAAGTATTAAAACACATTTATTTTCTTTTTATTCACACAAACCTTCGCCGTGTAACTAATTTGCACACAGCATTATAACTGTATGGTACTATTTTCACCCTTAGTTTGTTCGATGTGCTTCAACAATAATAATTTGCGACATATGTTCTGGCTTTAGCCAGTTAGACTTTTGTTTGTTTACGGTTTCAAAACAACTACTTCCGGGATCTCAAAATTCCCAGTTCGCGCATGCGCTAAGCGTTTTGATTAGGTTAAAGCAAAAGATTCTATCTTAAACCAAGATCGGGCAAAATCCGCCTTAAAATAACGGTGAACGATTGAGTGCACGTATCAAAATCACTACCTGGGGAATTAGCGCCGAATGCGTCTCCAGTAGGTAACTCAAGCAGATGACGGCGGCTGATGCTGCAGAAACTATACAAAAGGCTAACAAGAAGCTGATTTGAAGAAAATCTTGCATTTAAATTGAAGACAGAGTGGGAAATGAAAGAAAAAAGGGTTTGCTACAACTCACTAATCATATTAGGTGAAATGCTAGATCCTAATTTTGGGCGTTTTCTAATTTATTCATCTCACCATGCATAAGAGCCCTTGCTGGGAATGAAGCGTTAAGCACAACATGTCTTTGTACGTGTGGACCGGAACTTTTGAGGACCTCCATTCTTTTTACTTTCTTTTTTTAACAAAGCACTGTTGGGGTCTCGTTAATTGGGTTACATGTGGCAGCTATGACAACTCTTTGCCCAAATTTATTCTATCGATTGAAAGATAAAAATAGATAACTATTTTGAATTTTATTTTCAAAATTTAAATACTCTTGAATTTTAATCACAAACCCTAACTGGGACCATACTAAAATGTAGCGTGTTTTCCACAGTTTTAGTGTAAAGTGGCTTAAACTATATAGATTTGTTAGTGCCTTTAGCCAATGAGCCTTAATTTGAACATATTCTTTATTTTCAAAATACCTTTGTGATGAATAAAGATTATGAGATATGACCATTTAAATAGGCTCGAACTGCAGTCATGAATCTGTTAGACTAGTAGTCAAGGATTTATTTCGCGGTGGAGATTTCGAAAAAACTGGATTTTTTTTAAAGAAAAGGAATGGGCTATTCCAGAAACAAATGCCCCCCCCCCCGATAGAGGGCAACATTTTTGGTTCACAAATATCTGGCATTCCTGGCATATTCCTTTCATGATTTATTTGGAATTCCAGACGCTACCTTCCGTAAATTACCAGGGATTCCAGACACTCCTTCCAAAATTCCAGGAATCTTGATACCCATGTAAAAAAAACCGTGGTAATTGCCAGAGGATATGGTTAGGGGTTATAGAATGTTGAAAAATATGATTGTTTCCGAGAATTTTCTCTGAAAATCGTAATAAAAAAACTGGAATTCCGTCCACCCTCTATACCTAAAATGGCGGATTCCCACCCCATATTAGACAGTAAATATGAATTACAGCTTTCAAAAAGTGACAAAAGTTGGAAATTTGGCGCCCTCTAACGGGGGGGGGGCATTTTTTTTCGGGAATAGGCCCAATGGACCCCATGGCTCCTTTGCACCCCCCGTCCTTTGAACATCGTATTCCCAACAGAGATACTTTCTGGTGAAAGATTCTCAACATGTTCCCTTTTATAGAATGAAATAGAGCAAGACAACTTGGGAATTTGCCCCCTTTTGTGGAATTTGGGGGGAAAGAGAATTTAGTTCTTTCATAGGTTTACAAAACAATTATTATACAAATTTATTTTAATTCCCGCAAAGGGATGTCATGAAGATTATTTTCTTTTTTCTTTCAATATACAAAAAATAGGTCACTTATTTTGGAATAGGGAGTATCGGGGGCACTAAGTTCACTTTTCAAAGTCCCAAACCACATTTTGACCCATTATATTATATCCATCGATTCATTTCAGACTATACCAGTACACGGGAGGCACGTTTAGATTTCAAGGCAATGGTAGTTTGCGTCACACGATTTACAATCTGATCATGGAGGGGGCAATGCACTTTTCCATTCTCTCCTCCCCCATTGAACAACAAGGATTCGTCATTTAAAAAAGAAAAAACTTAAAAAGAGCTTCCCGATTTCAATTGCCCATATGGCATTTGCACACGGTCACAACCAAATTAATTCAATCAATCATAACCTCACAACGTAGATTTGTCCATCGTATTGTATGGAAAAAAATGAAGGTCTTACTCTTACTTTTCGTTGGTCTACCATCACCTACATCACCTATGAGTCTAGAAGTGGACAGTAATGAGACAAAACGGGCATTACGTGCATCGAGCCAGTATTACACTACACTGTGCACTCACTTTCACTCACCAACAGTTCATTTGTTCAAGCAAATTAAATAATTTATTAGGGAATCGAAAGAAATGGAAAATTTGGCGATTTTGGGGGTTATTTGAGCAATTAAAAGCTGAACAAGACTTACGATCTACTCGCCATTGCTTCTGCACGTATGCTATACGAGATGTTTTCTTATTTTTACCTACCTGGACGCTTGGAAAAAGCGGCCCGTACTCCATGAACATCCATTCCGTTTACACAAAAATAGGGGAGAGGCTCCAATCTGTCCTTAGATTATCTGTGGTTTCAAAGCCGAACTACTTGGATAACCCATTGTTTCGGCAAGTTACCCTGCCGTTCGGCAGGGGAAAGGACGTTAGCCCGCATTTTCGGAATGGACTGAATAATGGCGAAAGACCGGGCGTTTCGGCAGATACCCCTGCCGAAAGACCGGGCGTTTCGGCATAGCCAGGTATTTCGGCGGCAGGGAACTCGATTAAGTTGACTCACGCTGATTCCGTTGTCGTCTATGGAGCCCGCAATATGATGACAAAACACGATAAATAAATATCCAATTATGTCATATTATTATTATTATGCTATTATTATGATTATTAAAAATAATATTTTTTGATGATATTATTAATTATTATGATTATAAGCTTATTTAGTAGGTTAGGGGTAAATCGCGATTTTATGCACTAATTAATACGTTCGGGGGAAATTCGTTTCCCCTTAACGTTACCTTGTTTGCGCGTTATATGCAAAATTAAAGATACTCCACTTAGGAATAACAAAGGATATGAATATTAATCTAAATTATTATAATAAGGCTCATTAGAGCCTAATGCATAATCAAACTACCCCTAATGTCATGCTAAGGTATTTACTTGCGTATTTGTTTCAATTTATCACAGATGATCTGATATTTGTGACGGATATTGGTGGGGATGGCGCCATACGGTACTGGGTCACTGAGAACAGTCCTTCACCTTGAAAAAACTTAATGTACTGTCTAAGACCTGTTGGAAGACTACGATGCAAAAGACTAACGCAATCTATTGGACTGAAATAAACCCAGGCTCAATTATCAGGGCGTTCATAGAGGAATAAGTGGTGTGGAGACATTTGGTACCATCGAATTCATTGCCGCTTCCGTACAGGGAGTAATGGAACAAACCTGTAGTTCCAACAATGGTTTCTCAATAATTTTTGCTTGTTGATGTGACTTTATAACTGTCTGGCACACACCTTTTGCCTTGTGACCATTTTTTTAGTCATCTGTGTTAAAATCAACTGTTTCAGAAAACAGATTATACTGTTCATGGATGCCGGTACAAACCAGGGGTTGACACTTAGCGCCTGTCGTCTTTTGCTCCTTTACTCCTCAATATGGCAATGGCAAAAATACTGCATACCAACAGAATTTATGGTCCTCCTGTATTTATTAACCTCCCGTTATAGAGTAGTTACGTGTTCCAGCGTTGAACCACTGATAGTATTGAACTTCGCATTGCAAGAACTCGGCTATAAATAGCGCCCTCAGATCGCACCACGGTCCATCCAGTTTAAGGGGTTACTACACTAATGTTGCACAATTTAATTATTTTGTTTGCAAATGCGCCTATTTCAGTTATTTCAAGGTTGAATTTGTTATGTTTTAGTATCAAAAATTTAGCTCATTTATGTTCTTTAGGTTTATTGAATCTAGTTTTTATGAATCAAGGTTATATATTTTGCTCAGCCCTTGCAGTCTACAATTCGGTCCTCTTCAATTGAAATCCCTTGGAAATAGTTTAGTTCCCTACAATTTGTTTTGTAAAAAAACTTAATTAACCGTATATTCTATATTTATTAGCAATTAAGAAATCACAGCTTTCCATATAACACCAATTTTACGTTTTTAGTCCAAAAATAGTCAACAAAGATTTATCGATATCCCGGAGTTTTGCCTGGATGTTCAGTGTGTGTTCACCTCCTTAAAATTAACAGAGTCGTTATAGCGCCCCTGTAATCCAGGCAACAGGGACCAATGTGCGTTCACAGTGTATTCGCCTTATGTAATCCTCCTTGGTACACACAAATCATTCGGTTTGGGGAGGGTAAGTAGCGGGTAAGTTGTTCCGGGTAAATAACTGACAAACCTGTGTGAGATATTTTGTAGTCCTTTGCCGGACCGGTTTCAGCCAGTAGGTGGTATATTACTGTAATAAAAAAGTGAAGAGTATAGTAAACCAGCGCTGGAATTATCACAAAAATTATGAATCGGTGTAGAAAATAGGCCCTCGACTTCCGGGCCTGGTCGAAAGCGGCTCTTGAGCCGTACATGTCGCTCAAAATAGGATGGCGATGTTCAATATTCCCTTTTCTTATTCTTAGAATTATATTAAACATTGCAACTTCTTTGAAAAGTTTCTTGTGACATCTATAGAGAAATGGATTCAAAACATTTCCAAAATATTGTTCACGCGGGAAGATACAAATCAGAAGGGGCCGATGAGCGTTTATTTTTGGGGTGCGACTGGATAAAGCCCTATAAAATCCTACGCATTTGGTGTCAAAAAAATAGTGCCTCTGTGAATATATCAGGTCCGAGGTAACCAGCGTTTGCGTGTTCTTGATGGTTTTATGAAAAAGATAGAATAGGATCCCAGTATTCTATATCGTGAGAAATGTTCCAAATGCGAATGAGTATGGCTACTCGGCGTGCAAATGGATAAGAATGGGCTGAATCTGGTTGAAGGGGCAAAAAGTGAGGAAAGCTGAAATTCGTGATGGCTTGTTCAAATCAACTAAAATGTATTAATTAAAACCAATAATGGAGCATATGTAATATGGAGATAGTTTAAGGTCAAAATGACTCTAGGAGAATTATTTGAATGCACACTGCTCCAGGAGCACTATGGCAAATATGCTCAGGAGCAGTAGAGAAATGTTCTGTAAAAATAATTAGCAAAAAACGTTTTGAGTCTGCCTTCGGGGATTAAGCTGCTACATACCAAAACTGATTAATATTACTAATAAAATACTTCTACAGGAGATTGTTGCATTCATTGACAATTAATATTTCTCCAGCTATCTGATGTCCAGGGCTATAAGGTCCGCGAGCATGGGTCCAGGTTCAATATCATCGGGCAAAAAATCGCATAAGGCTGTATCAGATAAATATCATACGTTTGACATATTTTAAGGTCCAGATGACATGGTGATTGATCCCGTCCGAATAAGGGGGGAGTTCAGTACTGTTTATGGTGATGGCCCCGGATCAATAATGGAGATGTCAAAATTAGACGGCAGTTCACGGGCTAAGCTTTGTACCGCAAACCTACGGAGGCCTTAATATTGGGCTGATTTCGATCCAATTATGATGAGTATGTTTAATACTTTCGTACAAATCCGTTAACATGATGAATTATTTTTTTATGGATTTTAGTGGGATCACAAAATATAATTATGGACAATGATAGTTCTTATTGTGTAGAAGCGCCAATAACAGTAAATGATTGCATCATTTCCATTATGCTAAATCCGGAAGATTAAGTTTTATGATCTGCTTATTTGTATTTCATGGTGGTGGCAGAACATTGTGATTTTTTTGGATCACGGATCCAAAAATGCAATTTTGCTTGTCGAGGCAATGACATGATACGCCTCCTGTACATTAAATTGGGGAAGGAAATTGTTGTGTGCTTTCTAATGGAAATATAACCCTTTTAGCGAATTTGATTCAAAAATTGGCATTTTTGCTGCCATTGTGAATTCGTGGGCTTAATTGAAAGCAGTAGTAGAGTCATGTAGGTCAACAATACATGTATATAAAGGCATTACGATATAAAAATAACTCTCTGGTTAGGCCATAAACTGTATATGGCGGCCATTTTGATTCGATAGGTTACATGATAAAAAATAGAATTTTTGTTTGTCGAGTACTGTGCTCTGTATTGAGAGAGAGGGGATTTTTGAGTTTTTGCGCGCATTTTACGACGGAATATGCATTCTAGCCGATTTTAACCAAAATTAGGCATTACAGGCCCAAAATTGTTCAAAGGTCATCGTGGGGGGAACATTTGAACACAAGTCCATTTAATTAACTAATTCAAATTATTCTTACATGTGTACGGTCATATTATGGACTAGGCAGTGGCAGTGGTGGTGACATCCCATGATTCTGTAGAAACTTTGGTTTTTTTTAATATGACCCCTATATCTATTCAAGAAAATTACTGGCATTATTTAAAATAGATCATTCAGTTATCACATGAGCCGAACAATTTGATACACTTTGGAAAAGGATAGGATCAGAAGCAGTTAACCCCGATGGGGGACATTGAACAGTTATTTCCATATACGTGTAGTAATCAAAAATCTCAATCGGGCAAACTATACTGTCTTTTCAATCCTTATACATGACCACCAAAAAACGTTGCGATTCTTTAATGCATTGGAACATTTAGAATTGGACTACTGTACCAAACTATTTTTTTAAATAAACGGGGATCTTGGGGATTTTTGATATGCTGCTCCTTACAGTATCAGGAAAACTATCTAAAAATCAGTTTACGTATTTTATTCCTGGTGTTTTTCTATTGATCAATTACCCCAAATACTGTGAGAAATCTTTACTAAAAACAGTAATTATCATTACAAGAATATATTAAATGATTATAATTTAATTAAAAATAAAACAATTTGGCTGCTAGGGTTTCACCACCACTAAATCCTGGTACTATCGTTCCTGTACAAAAGGCCCCCGAGATGAAAACGTCTTTTCGCCTCAAGGGAAATCTCAGACATTTGCTGAAGGTCCATTATCTTCCTACCCAATCAATCATGAAATTAGTGACCGTACAGTTTCCCTTACTTCTGCTTTCGTAATAACCCCTCCAACCTGCGGTAGGGTAGTTCCATTTCCTCAAAAAAAATTTTCAAGTACTGGACGTGAAGACTAGCATGCACCGTGGACCCTAGAGGTCAGATCCATTTTTCAGTCAGGTGTTACCTGTAAGAATACGGTAAATTTGTTGGTCGGATCAAAATAAACATTACAATGACAAGAATACAACTAATACTTCGTATACAAGCAGCAGTTGGAATTAGATTGTAAGATCTTAGTTCGTGTTTTTTGGTATTATTTTGTTTTGTTTGTTTGGCAGGTTGTTTCGTCTATCACGGCGTTGTTTATTTAGTGTTATTCATGTTTCTTTCATGGGACATTTTGTATTAAGAGGGAATGCCGCCTTATGGTTTTATTTGGCCTCTGGTCTTCTACTAGCTGTTCTTTTGTATGTTTATATGGCCAACTGTTTATGATATGAAATAAATGATGATGAGATGATACACAAACATCCAAATTTATGACTCTGATGATGGACGATGAGAGATAAACCATGGGCAAAAAGGCAGGATATATTCACCCTTTACCAAATTAAAGGACGGTGTTAACGTCGAAATCTTTCCCCATCCTTCCCCCAAAGGGATCAGAAAAGTAATAAATTAATAGTATTTAATAACAGTATAACATACAAAAAATATGACATAAAATCTATGATGATTGGGACATGGGGATCAAATGAAATATTGTTACTTTTGATTAATACTTCGCCGAAAGTAATAGTAAACCATGTTTCCACTATAAAATACAATAAAATTATAATTATCATTTATTGGGTATGTCATTCGAAAGTTTGCACATTTTTAGAAAATGAATAAAATGCAATACCAATTTCTTTTCTGAATATCAGTGACCCAAGGGACATACACTATACACATTACGCTCCATAGTATCTCAGTTGCGGGGACACAGCGCCACATATTTCGTATCCGCATCGCTATTGGCCGGCTATTCTTAAGACATGCGCTACGTTATGGGACTCCCTAGCAGACAAACGCTGTGTTAAAGGCGCTGCCATTGCTTGAACAAGAAATGAAAAATGGTTTCGCGGTACCGTGGATTATTCGCGAAATTCAACGAAATCAGGAGGTCAATCTGATGTTAGAAATGGGTTCCTGACAAAAAAACCCAATTAGGCCGCCCCTCACTTGTTTTTGTAAGCCTGGCGTGTGGCATGACTGATAGCATCAATCGAGAATTGAGCCAACTGATAAGAGCTGATAAGGTAGACAAGGCTTGTATGGATCGCATTTTCACTGTTTTTTCGTCTTTTAAACAAATAAAACCAATATTATAAACTAGTCAGCTAAATAGACAATTGTTAGGAATATTTTGGTGCGTACAATCGTTACGATAGGCAAAGTATTTTGCGCAATCGCCAGGTACCGCAATGTACCAAAAAAATCCGATCAACGCTATCTGGACACGGTGGGTGTGTACGTGG